>JADANK010000641.1:0-24524 GCA_021292215.1 Lophura nycthemera
GACCCCACCGACAAAGGGGACCCCCACCCCCCTCAATAGGGGAACCCAAGGGGGGGTTTGGGGGCCACCTGGACCCCAACCCCCCCTACCTTGGGCCACCCCAACATTCCCAACCCCCCCCCTACCCCATAGAACCCCTCCATAACCCACAGGACCCTTCCATAGGCCCCCCACTGCCCCCCCAGGATCCTGCCATACCCCATAGGACCCCCATTCTGCCCCCACAGGAACCCCCATTCCCCATAGGACCCCACTGCCCCCCACAGGACACCTCCATACCCCATAGAACCCTCACTGCCCCCCATAGGACCCCCATTCCACCCCCACAGGACCCCCATACCCCATAGGACCCCCATTTCCACCCCCAAAGGACCCACCCATAGGACCCCATTCCACCCAAAGGACCCCCATAGGACCCCCATTCCACCCCCAAAGGACCCCCCCATACCCCATAGGACCCCCATTCCACCCCCAAAGGACCCCATACCCCATAGGACCCTCATTCCACCCCCAAAGGACCCCCACACCCCATAGGACCCTCATTCCACCCCCACAGGACCCCCCCATATCCCATAGGACCCCCATTCCGCCCCCAAAGGACCCCCATACCCCATAAGACCCCCATTCCACCCCCAAAGGACCCCCCCCGTACCCCATAGGACCCCCATTCCACCCCCAAAGGACCCCCCTGTACCCCATAGAACCCCCATTCCACCCGCACAGGACCCCCCCATACCCCATAGGACCCCCATTCCGCCCCCAAAGGACCCCCACAACCCCATAGGACCCTCATTCCACCCCCACAGGACCCCCACACCCCATATGACCCCCATTCCACCCCCACAGGACCCCCATACCCCATAGGACCCCCATTGGCTCCCTCCCCACATATTATTGGATGTTCCCACCCCAGACTGCAGGGTCGTGTCCCCCCCCTCCCTGACCCCCCCCCATTCAGTGCTACCCCCATACCTGGTGCTTCCCCCCCAGCCCCACGCTGACGGTGATGGTGGCTGCGGGGGGGTTGCGTTCAGGGCCGGGGGGGGGAGGGGGGTCCGTAGGGGCTGGTACCGAACCACGGAGCTCAGAACCGCGCGGCCCTGGGGGGGGGGGGGAGGGGGTGACATCAGGGCACGCCCCGCCCACCAGCCAGAGGCCACGCCCCTTCCCCAAAGCCACGCCCATCCACAAAGCCCCACCCTTTCACAAAGCCACGCCCCCTACCACAAAGCCCGCCCCTTACACAAAGCCCCGCCCCCGACACAACGCCACGCCCCATCCACAAAGCCCCGCCCCATCCACAAAGCCCCGCCCCTTACACAAAGCCCCGCCCCTTACACAAAGCCACGCCCACTGCACAAAGCCCCGCCCCTTACACAAACCCCCGCCCCTCCAGAAAGCCACGCCCCTTTACAAACCACCCCCATTTGTAAAGCCTCGCCCCTTCCCGGAAAGCCACGCCCCTTTCATAAAGCCCCGCCCCTTCCTCAAAGCCACGCCCTTTCCCAGGCCACACCGAATTTATGAAGCCCCTCCCCCTCACTGAAGCCACGCCCCTTCCATAAAGCTCCGCCCCAAGCCACGCCTCTTCTCTAAAACCACGCCCCCTTCCCTGAAGCCACGCCCCCTTACAAACCACCGCCTTTTCACAAAGCCACGCCCCTCCCCCAAAGCCACGCCCCTTTCACACAGCCACGCCCCTCCCATTTCTCCCCGCCTTGTCTCTGTGACCCCCCCTCGCCCCCCAACTCCCATCACCCCCCATCCGACCCTGTCTGCTTTGACCCCCCACCCCCCATCCCCATTAACACCCCACAGCCCCACCCAATGCCCCCCCCGGATCCCACAACCCCCCCTCACTCTGCCTCCCCCTCCGGCCCCCCCCTCCCCTAGCCCCACTCTGTAGGAATGCAACCCCCGCCCCCCCCACCAGCCCCCCCCTCCGCCCCCCAGCCCTTCGATGCCCAGCCCTTCCTTACACCCCCCACGGCCCCTCCCTTAACCACGCCCTCCTATAACCACGCCCCCTCCTCATAGCCACGCCCATTTCATAAAGCCACGCCCCCTGCCATATAACGGCGCCCCCTCCACGTAGCCACGCCCCCTCATATAACCACGCCCCTTCCACATAGCCACGCCCCCACAAAGCCACACCCCCTCCGTATAACCACGCCCCTCCACATAACCACGCCCCTTCTGTAGCCACGCCCCTCTATAGCCACGCCCCCATATAACCCTACCCCTTTCCATACAGCCCCCTCGGCACGACCACGCCCCCTCCCATAACCACGCCCCTTCATGTAACCACGCCCCTCCATATAACCACACCCCTTTCCGTTTAGCCACGCCCCCTCCTATAACCACGCCCCATTCATATAACCACGCCCCCTATAACCACGCCCCTTCCACATAACCACGCCCCCATATAACCATAGCCTTCATTAAAGCCACGCCCCCTCCATTAACCACGCCCCCTTTTATAACCACACCCCTTCCACACAGCCACGCCCCCTCCTATAGCCACGCCCCCTCCACATAACCACGCCCCAGCAGATAGCCACGCCCCCTCCCGCGACCACGCCCCCTCGGCCCCGCCCACCTGGTGCGGTTATCCGGAAAGGCGGAGCCGGGGGGGCCGGAAACGGGAGCGCCCCCCAGGTAGGAGGGCAGCAGGGAGAGCAGGGAGAGCGGCACCGAGGGGGCGGGAGCCTGGGGGGGGAACGGGGGGCATGGGGGGGGCGTCAGTGGGGTGGGGGCGTCATTGGGGTGGGGGGTGTCATTTGGGCTGGGGTCATCATTGGGGGGGGGCCATGGGATGGGGGGTCATATTGGGGTGGGGGTCTCGGGTGTGGGGTCACATTGAGGTGGGGGGGGGGTTTGGTGGGGGGTCATCATTGGGGGGGGTCTCGTTGGGGTGGGGGCCCTTGGGGGGGGGTCATCATTGGGGTTGGGGTTCAGGGAGGTGGGGTCACATGGGGGTGGGGGGTCGTCAGGGGGGTTGCGGGTCTCATTAGGGGGGGGTCAATGGGTGGGGTCATTGGGGTGGGGGGCCGTAGGGGGGGGGGTCTCTTGGGGTGGGGGGGGTATTAGGTGGGCGGTCATCATTGGGGGGGGGGTCACATTGGGGTTGGGGGTCATCATTGGGTGGGGGCCCATTTGGAAGTGGGGTCATTGGGGGGGGAGTTGGGGGTGGAGGGTCTCATTGGGGGTAGGTCTGGGGGTGTGGGGTCATCATTGGGGGGGGGTCATATTGGGTGGGGGGTCTTAGCCTGGGGGGTCATGGGGGTTTGGGGTCATAGGGAGTGCGGGGGGTCTCAAGGATTGGGGTCTCATTGGGGTGGGGGCGTCAGTGGGGTGGGTCATCATTGGGGTGGGGGGTCTCAGGGAGTGGGGGCATCTTGGGGTGGGGGGGTGTCAATTGGGGCTGAGGGGCATCATTGAGGGGGGGTCATATTGGGGGGGGGCCATGGGATGGGGGGTCGTCATTTGGGGTGGGGGTTACATTGGGGTGGGAGGCATTAGGATGGGCGGTCATCATTGGGGTGGGGGGGTTGTCATTGGGGGTGGGGGGGTCGTCATTAGGAGGGGGGTCATCTTGGGGGGGGTCGTCATTGGGGTGGGGCGTCATTGGGGTGGGGGTCTCAGGGTTGGTGGGGTCGCCTTGGGATGGGGGTCCATCATTTAGGGTGGGGGAGTCATGGGGGGTGTGGGGTCCTCACTGGGGTGTGGGGTCATTCATTGGGGTGGGGGTCGTCATTGGGGTGGGGGGTCATCATTGGGGTGGGGGGGTCACAGGGGGGGGGGATACGGGTTGGGGGTGTGGGTTGTTGGTGGGCATTGGGACTTGGGGTCATGGGGTTGTGGGGTCATCATTGGGGGGAAGAGGTCTCAGGGATGAGGAGTCATCATTGGGGTGTGGGGTCGTCATCGGGGTGGGGGGTCATTGGGATTTGGGGTCGTTGGAATGCGGGGTCCATGGGTTGTGGGGTCATCATTGGGGTGTGGGGTCATTGGGCCATCTGGGGACACATTGTGGCCATTTGGGGCCATTTGGGGCCATTGGGACCATTTGGGTTCACTGGGGCCATTTGGGGTCACCATTTGGAGCCACCATTTGGGGTCCACATTTGGGGTCCCTGGGGTCCCCATTTGCGGTCCCCATTTGGGATCATTGGGGTCATTGGGGTCACTATTTGGGGTCCCCATTTGGGGTCCCCATTTGGGGCCATTTAGGACCATTTGGGGTCCCCATTTGGGGCATTGGGGTCCCCATTTAAGGTCCCCATTTGGGATCACCGGGGTCCCCATTTGGGGTCACCATTTGGGACCATTTAGGGCCATTTGAGGTTCCCGTTTGGGGTCCCCATTTGGGGTCATTGGGGTTCCCATTTGGGGTCCCCATTATGGGGTCATTGGGGTCACTATTTGGGGTCCCCATTTAGGGCCCTTTGGGGTCACTATTTGGGGTTCCCATTTGGGGTCCCCATTTGGGACCATTTGGGGTCACCATTTGCGGTCATTGGGGTCGCCATTTGGGATCACCATTTGGGGTCCCCGTTTGGGGTCATAGGGGTCCCCATTTGGGGTCCCTGTTTGGGGTCCCCTTTTGGGGTCATTGGGGTCCCTATTTGGGGTCCCCATTTGGGGTCACTGGGGTCCCTATTTGGGGTCCCCGTTTGGGGTCTTTGGGGTCCCCATTTGGGGTCCCCGTTTGGGGTCATGTTGGTCCCCATTTGGGGTCCCCATTTGGGGTCATTGGGGTCAGTATTTGGGGTCCCCATTTAGGGCCATTTGGGGTCCCCATTTGGGGTCACTATTTGGGGGTCCCCGTTTGGGGTCATTTGGGGGTCCCTATTTGGGGTCCCCATTTGGGGTCATTGGGGTCAGTATTTGGGGTCCCCATTTAGGGCCATTTGGGGTCCCCATTTGGGGTCCCCATTTAGGGCCATTTGGGGTCCCCTTTTGGGGTCATTGGGATCACCGTTTGGGGTCCCCATTTGGGGTCCCTATTTGGGGTCACCCACCTGTTGCTGCTCCCGGTCCCAGGCCCCGTAGCGCCGCACCTCGGCCAGCAGGTCGCTGCAGAAGCGCTCCGAAAACAGTGGGAATTATAGACGTTCGGGGCAGGGCTGGGGGGGGGGGGGGGGGGGGGGGGGGGGGGAAAGGGGGGGGGGCGACCCCAAAAAGGTTTGGGAACCCCCCCCAAAAAAAAAAAAAAATTGGTTTTTTGCGAAATGAATGGGGGAAGCGGGTTTTGTTAGTTAAGAACCAAGGGGGGGGGGGGCATCTATTGGGTCTGGGGGGGTCCTGAATTAATTTTGGGGTGGGGGGGGGCCCTAAAAACATCACAGACCCCCCCCCAATAAATAATAGCCCCCCCCCCAAAATACAACAAGGGTGGCAATGTTGGGGGGGCACCAATAGATCACAATGGGGGCAGATGAGGCCCCCAGTGTCACCTATTGGGTCTGGGGGGGTCCTGAATTAATTTTGGGGGGTGGGGGGGGGGGCCTTAAAATGTTGGCCCCCCCCCCCCCCAAAAAAAAAAACCCCCCCCCCAAAAAAAAACCCACAATATAAAGGGGCAATGTGGGGGGGGCACCAATAGATCACAATGGGGGCAGAAATGAGGCCCCCAGTCACCTATTGGGGGTCTGGGGGGGGTTCCCCTGAATTTAAATTTTGGGGGGGGGGGGGCCTAAAAACATCAGAACCCCCCCCCTAAGTGATTGGACCCCCCCCCCCCAAAAAAAAAACACACCAATTAAGGGAGAAATGTGGGGGGGGCCACCAATAAGATCCAAATGGGGGCAGATGGGGTAAAGTGGCACCTATTGGGTTTTGGGGGGGGGGTCCTGCCATTTAATTTTGGGGTGGGGGGGGCCTTTAAAACATCACCGGGACCCCCCCCCCCAAAAAAAAACACCAATATAAGGGGGCAATGTGGGGGGGGGCACCAATAGATCACAATGGGGGGAGATGAGGTCCCCAGTGTCACCTATTGGGGTCGGGGGGGTTCCTCATTAATTTTGGGGTGGGGGAATGGGGGGGCGCGTCTAAAAATCTCAGAGGGGGACCCCCCCCCAAAAAATATTGGGAACCCCCCAAAAAAAAACCAACAAATAAGGGGGCAATGTGGGGGGGGGGGGGGGGCCCAATAGGATCCCAATTGGGGGATGAGGCCCCAGTGTCACCTATTGGGTCTGGGGGGGCCCTGAATTAATTTTGGGGTGGGGGGGGGGGCCCCTAAAACATCACAGACCCCCCCCCCCATAAGTGATTGACCCCCCCCCCCAAAAAAAAAACCCCACAATATAAGGGGGCAATGTGGGGGGGCACCAATAGATCACAGTGGGGGGAGATGAGGCCCCCAGTGTCACCTATTGGGTCTGGGGGGGTCCTGCATTAATTTTGGGGTGGGGGGGGGGGGAGGGTTAAAAACCAAAAACCCCACCCCAAAAAAAAAAAACCCCCCCACAAAAAAAACCACCCAAATAAGGGAGCCAAGGTGGGGGGCCACCCAATAGTTCACAGTGGGGGGGAGATGAGGCCCCAGGTCACCTTATTGGGTTGGGGGGGCCCTGAATTAATTTTGGGGGGGGGGGGGAGGGCCCGAAAAAACATCCCAGACCCCCCCCCCCAAAAAAGCCACCAATATAAGGGGGCAATGTGGGGGGGCACCAATAGATCACAGTGGGGGAGATGAGGTTCCCAGTGTTCACCTATTTGGGTTGGGGGGGTCCTTCCATTAATTTTGGGGGTGGGGGGGGGGTTTAAAATTAAAGGCCCCCCCCCAAAAAATACCCCCCCCAAAAAAAACCAAAATTAAGGGTTGTCGATTGGGGGGGCACCAATAGATCACAATGGGGGCAGATGAGGCCCCCAGCGTCACCTATTGGGTCTGGGGGGGTCCTGAATTAATTTTGGGGTGGGGGGGGCCTAAAACATCACAGACCCCCCCCCAAAAATGATTGACCCCCCCACAAAAAAACCCACAATATAAAGGGGCAATGTGGGGGGGGGCACCAATAGATCACAATGGGGGCAGATGAGGCCCCCCCGTGGCAACCTATTGGGTCTGGGGGGGTCCCTTGAATTTAATTTTTGGGGGGGGGGGGGGGCCTAAAACATCACAGACCCCCCCCCCAAAAAATGATTGACCCCCCCACAAAAAAAACCACAATATAAGGGGGCAATGTGGGGGGGGGCACCAATAGATCACCAATGGGGAGATGAAGTCCCCAAGTGTCACCCCTATTGGGGTCTGGGGGGGCCTGTAATTTTAGGTTGGGGGGGGGGGGGGCCCTTTAAAAACGTCAGAGGGACCCCCCCATAAGTGAATTGACCCCCCCCCACAAAAAAAAAAAAACCAACAATATTAAAGGGGCAATGTGGGGGGGGGGGCCCAAAGACACAATTGGGGGGCAGATGAAGTCCCCCGTGCACCTATTGGGTCTGGGGGGGGCCCTGGAATTAATTTTGGGGGGTGGGAGGGGGCCCCGAAAACCATCCACCGACCCCCCCCCCCAAAAAAACCACCCTATAAAGGGGGCAATGGGGGGGGGCACCAATAGTCACAAGGGGGAGATGAGGTTCCCAGTGTCACCTATTGGGTCTGGGGGGGCCCTGCATTAATTTTGGGGTGGGGGGGGGAGTCTAAAATCTCAGAGACCCCCCCCCCCAAAAAATGATTGACCCCCCCAAAAAAAAACCCACAATATAAAGGGGCAATGTGGGGGGGGCACCAATAGATCACAATGGGGGAGATGAGGCCCCCAGTGTCACCTATTGGGTCTGGGGGGGTCCTGAATTAATTTTGGGGGGGGGGGGGCCTAAAACATCACAGACCCCCCCCGAATAAATAAAAGCCCCCCCCCAAAATACAACAAGGGTGGGCCTGTGGGGGGGGCCACCAATTAGACACAAATGGGGGGGCAAAGATGAGGCCCCCGCGTCAACCTTGGGTTGGGGGGGGGTTCCTGAATTTAAATTTTGGGGTGGGGGGGGCCTAAAAAAAATCCCCAGACCCCCCCCCAAAAATGATTGACCCCCCCACAAAAAAACCCACAATATAAAGGGGCAATGTGGGGGGGGCACCAATAGATCACAATGGGGGCAGATGAGGCCCCCAGTGGCACCTATTGGGTCTGGGGGGGTCCTGAATTAATTTTGGGGGGGGGGGGGGGCCTTTAAAAAACTTCCCCAACCCCCCCCCAAAAATGATTGACCC
The DNA here is from genome assembly GCA_021292215.1 of Lophura nycthemera. NCBI lineage: Eukaryota > Metazoa > Chordata > Aves > Galliformes > Phasianidae > Lophura > Lophura nycthemera. Next base: position 8,231 of record JADANK010000641.1, read on the forward strand.
CCCCACAAAAAAAACCACAATATAAAGGGGCAATGTGGGGGGGGGCACCAATAGATCACAATAGGGGAGATGAAGTCCCCAGTGTCACCTATTGGGTCTGGGGGGGTCCTGAATTAATTTTGAGGTGGGGGGGGGCCTAAAACGTCAGAGACCCCCCCCATAAGTGATTGACCCCCCCCCACAAAAAAAAAACCCACAATATAAAGGGGCAATGTGGGGGGGGGCACCAATAGATCACAATGGGGGCAGATGAAGTCCCCAGTGTCACCTATTGGGTCTGGGGGGGCCCTGAATTTAAATTTTTGGGTGGGAGGGGGGCCGAAAACTCACCCAAGGAACCCCCCCCCCCAAAAAAACCACCAATATAAGGGGGCAATTTGTTGGGGGGGCACCAATAGATCACAATGGGGGAGATGAGGTTCCCAGTGTCACCTATTGGGTCTGGGGGGGCCCGGCCATTAATTTTGGGTGGGGGGGGGGGGGAGTCTAAAACTCAGAGGACCCCCCCCCCAAAAATGATTTGAACCCCCCCCAAAAAAAAACCCAATTATAAAAGGGGGCAAATGTGGGGGGGGCCACCCAATAGTTCACAATGGGGGAGATGAGGCCCCCCCAGTGTCACCCCTATTGGGCTGGGGGGGGGTCCTGAATTAATTTTGGGGGGGGGGGGCCCTTAAAACATCACAGACCCCCCCCCCTAAGTGATTGAACCCCCCCCCCCCCAAAAAAAAAAACACCAAAAAAAAAACCAAATGTGGGGGGGGCACCAATAGATCACAATAGGGGGAGATGAGGCCCCCAGTGGCACCTATTGGGTCTGGGGGGGCCCTGAATTAATTTTGGGGGGGGGGGGGGGGGCCTAAAACTCCGACCCCCCCCCCCCCAAAAAAAAACCCCCCCCCAAAAAAAACCCCCACCAAATAAAGGGGTAATTGGGGTTGGGGGGGGCCACCAATAGATCCACCAATGGGGGGAGATGGGGCCCCCCAGTGTAACCTTTGGGTCCTGGGGGGGCCCTGAATTTAATTTTGGGGTGGGGGGGGGCCCCTAAAAGCATCACAGGACCCCCCCCATAAAATAAAAGGCCCCCCCCAAATTACCCAAACCGGCGGGTGGCAAATTGTGGGGGGGGGGGAATAGATCACAATGGGGGGGGGTTGGGGAGATTGAGGTTTCTCAATGTTCCCCCAATTAAGGGGGGGGGAGGGGGGGGGGCCATTTTTTTTATTGGGGGGGGGGGTCAATTTTAATGGTGGGGTTCCTTTTTTATGGGGGGGGTTCCCCTTCTTGGGGGTTTTCTCTTTTTATGGGGGGGGGGTTCAGTCTTTAAGGGGGGGGTCCCCTTTTTTTATGGGGGGGGTTCCATTTTATGGGGGGGGGTTTCTCTTTCGGGGGGGGTCAATTTTTAAGGGGGGGGGTACCTTTATGGGGGGTTTTTTTTTTTATGGGGGGGTCCAATTTTAAATTGGGGGGGGGGCCCTTTTTTTTTGGGGGGGTCCCCTTTTATGGGGGGGAGGTCTTTTTATGGGGGGGTCATTTAACGGGGGGTCCCTTATGTTGGGGGGGGCCCTTTTTTATGGGGGGAGGGGGGGTCGGGGTGGGGGGTCCTTTTCCTTCGGGGGCCTCCCTTTTGTGGGGGGGTTTTTATAGGGGGGGGTTTCCCTTTAAAGGGTGCAGGGTGTTTTATGGGGGGTTCTCTTTTTTGGGGGGGGGTCCCTTTCTATGGGGGGGTTCTCTTTTGGGGGGGGTGAATTTTTAAGGGGGGGTCCTTTTTTTTTATGGGAGGGTTCTTTTTTGGGGGGGGGGGTCTCTTTTATGGGTGGGGGGTCAATTTTAACGGGGGGGTCCCTTATGTGGGGGAGCCCTTTTCATGGGGGGGGGTTCCTTTTGATGGGGGGGTCCCCTTTTTTGGGGGGGGTCCCTTTAAATGGGCGCGGGGTCCCTTTTTATAGGGGGGGTCTCTTTTTCTGGGGGGGTCCCTTTCTATGGGGGAGGTCCCTTTTGACAGGGGGGGTCCCCTTTTATATGGGGGGGTCCCTTTTTTTGGGGGGGGGGGTCTCTTTTTATGGGGGGGTCAATTTTAATGGGGGGGGGGGCCCTTATGGGGGGGAGCCCTTTTTTTGGGGGGGGCCCCTTTATATGGAGGGTCCCCTTTTATATGGAGGGGGTTCCCTTTTTTTGGGGGGGGGTCTTTTTTATGGGAGAGGGGTCAATTTTAATGGGGGGGGGGGTCCCTTATGTGGGGGAGCCCTTTTTAGGGGGGGGTTCCCCTTTATATGGGTTGTTGGGGTCCCCTTTTATGGGGGGGGGTGTCTCTTTTTTTGGGAGGCTCCCTTTCTATGGGGGAGGTCCCTTTTTATGGGGGGGGTCCCTTTTTTTTCGGGGGGGGGCCTTTTTTTAAGGGGGGGTCAATTTTAACAGGGGGCCAGGGGGGACCCTTTTTTTTGGGGGAGGTTCCTTTATGGGCGGGCCCCCTTTTAAAGGGGGGGGCCCTTTTTTGGGGGGGGGGGGTTTTTTGGGGGGGGAAATTTTGTGGGGGCGGCCTTTGGGTGGGGGGAAGGGGGGGGAAGGGGGGGGGGGGTAAACCAGGGGAGGGAACCTTTTAGGGGCGGATTTTAAGGGGGGGTCCTTTTTGGGGGGGGAACAATGGGGGGGGGCCAATTTATAAGGGGAAAGAAGCCATAGGGTGACGGTCATTTTAGGGGGGGGGGCTCCAATTTGGCGGGGGTAATTTCAGGGGGAAAGGCCTTTTCGGGGGGTAAATTTAAGGGGCGGGGGCACGGCCCCCCCCGGGCCCGCCGACCAAATTTTGGGGGGGGCGGTTCCTTTTTGGGGGGCCCTTTTGGCGGGGGGGGGCCTTTCCCTTAGTGGGGGAGCCCTTTTTAGGGGGGGCCCTTTTAAATGGGGGGGGCCCCTTTTTTAGGGGGGGGGGTCTCTTTTTTTGGGGGGTCCCTTTTAATGGGGGAGGGTCCCTTTTTAGGGGGGGTCCCCTTTTTTGGGGGGGGGGGTTCCCTTTTTTGGGGGGGGGGTCCCTTTTTATGGGGGGGTCCCTTTTTATGGGGGGGGGTCCCCTTTTTGGGGGGGGCCCTTTTTTTTGGGGGGGGGTTCTCTTTTAATGGCGGGGGTCCCTTTTAAGGGGGGTCCCTTTTTTGGTGGGGGGGCCTTCCTTATGGGGGGGGTCCCTTTTAAATGGGGGGGTCCCCTTTTTTTGGGGGGGGGGTCCCCTTTTTTTTGGGGGTCCCTTTTTTTTGGGGGGGGGGTTCCCTTTTTCGGGGGGGTCCCAAAGGGGGGGGGGTCCCTTTTTTGGGGGGGTTTCCTTTTTAATGGGGGGTTTTTTTTAATGGGGGGGGGGTCCCTTTTTTGGGGGGGCCCTTTTTTTTGGGGGGGTCCCTTTAATGGGGGGCGGGTCCCTTTTTTAAGGGGAGGGGTCCCTTTTTTTTGGGGGGGGGTCCCTTTTATGGGGGGGTTCCCTTTTTAATGGGGGGGGCCTTTTTAGGGGGGGCCCCTTTTTTTGGGGGGGGGTCCCTTTTTTTTGGGGGGGTCCCCTTTTTTGGGGGGGTCCCCATTTTTTGGGGGGGGGGGTTTTTTTTTTTTTTTTTTTTTAATGGGGGGGGGCCCCTAAGGGGGGGGCGGCCCTTTTTATGGGGGGGGGGGGGTCCCTTTTCACAGGGTGCTCCCTTCTGATGGGGGGGGGTCTTTTAAATGGGTGTGGGGTCCCCTTTTTATAGGGGGGGTCTCTTTATTTTGGGGGGGGGCCCGTGTAAATGGGGGGGGTCCCTTTTTTTTTCGGGGGGGGGTCCATTTCGAAGGTGATTCCTTACAGCTAGTGGGGGGGGGGGAACCTTCACGCTTTGGGGCTGTATTTATGGGGCTGTATTTATGGGGTCAATGAACGGAAACGGGGGGGGGTAAGGGTGGGGGGGGGGGGGGGGGGGGGGGGTCTGAAAAATTTTGGCCCCCCCCCCAAAAAATACCCTCCTGGTAGAGTGCTCCTAATATGCGGCTTAGTTTGCGATGGACGTATTTCTCCTCCCAGTCCTGAAACGGGATTTTTTTTGGGGGGGGGGGGATGCTGTGGGGGGGTGGGGGGGGTTTTTTTTTGGGGGGGGGGCTCACCACTGGGTTGTCAGTGAACTGCCACAGGTCGGGGTGCAGGTGGGAGGTGTTGTAGGAGGAGGTGGCCAGCAGGTGCCCGAAGTGCTGCCGGTTGGTACGTTGGAATGTGCCTGATTTTTTTTTGGGGGGGGGGGGGCACGGGGTCAGACCCCCCCCCCCCCCCTAAAACCATCCAGTCCAGCCGTGGGGGCATGGAGGGGGGTGGGGTGGGGATGGGGGGGGTTGGGGGGGGGTTTGGGGGGTTTTGGGTGGGGGTGGGGGGGGTTTGGGGGGGTTGGTGTGGGTGGGGGGGTGGGGGTGGGGGGGGTGGGGGGGCCCGGGGGATTGGGGTCTGGGGGGCTGGGGGGGCACAAGGGGTGCGGGGGGGGACTGGAGGCCCCATTGGGGGATATTGGGGTGCTGGGGGGGGAATTTGGGGTTTGCCTTGGGGGGCCACATTGGGAGGATATTGGGGGGGGGGGGCACATTGGGGGATAGGGAGGGCAGGTTGGGGGATTTTTGGGGTTCTGGGGGGGCACATTTTGGAACCTGGGAGGCGACCACTGGGGGATTACTGGGGGTGGGGGGGAGAATTTTGGGGTCCTGGGGGGCCACAATTGGTGGTCTTGGGGTGCTGGGGGGGTGGGGGGGCACATTGGGAAATATTGGGGGGGGGGGGGGGTTGGGGAAAATTTGGGGTGCTGGGGGGCCACATTTGGGGTTGGGGGGCAGATTTGAGGAGGAACCTGGGGGATTTTAGGGTGTTGGGGGGGGGGAATTTGGGGGCTGGGGGGGGCAAAGGGTGCTGGGGGGGCCACTCCAGGTTGGTGGACGTGAAGGAAAATGTGCCCTAAATTATTTTTGGGGGGGGGCAGGGGTTTGAGGACCCCCCCCTCCTAAAACACATCCCGCTCCAGCCGTGGGGGGGCACGGAGGGAGGTGGAAGGTTGGGGGATGGGGGGGGGTTTGGGGGGGGTTTTGGGGGGTATTGGGGTTGGTGGGGGGGTTGTTGGGGGGGGTTTTTTTTTTTGGTTTTTTTCTTGGGGGGGCCCTGGTTTGGTTTTGGGGGGTGGGTGGGTTGGGTGGGTTTTTGGGGTGCTGGGGGGGCACATTTGGTGCTGGGGGGCCAGGATTGGGGGGGGACACTGGGGGAATTAGGGTGCTGGGGGGGGGGAATTTGGGGGGTGCGGGGGGGCCACCAATTCGGTGCTGGGGGGGGCAATTGGGGGATATTGGGGTGGGGGGGGCACAAGGGGGTGCGTGGGGGGGGCTTGGGGGGCACGTTTGGGTACTGGGGGTGCTGGGGGGGCCCACAAGGTGGTCTCGGGGTTTGCTGGGGGGGCTGGGTGGGAATTTGGGGGTGGCTGGGGGGGCACATTTGGTGGTGGGGGGGGCAAGGGATTGGGGGGCTGGGGGGAAATTGGGGTGGGAACCAGGGGGATATTGGGGGTTGCGGGGGGGCACATTTGGGGTTGTGGGGGGGGGTTTGGGGTTGCTGGGGGGGGGTTCTTCCAAGGGGGGTGTTGGGGTGCTGGGGGGGCAATTTGGGGGTCCCTTGGGTGCTGGGGGGGCACAATGGGGTGCAGGGGGGGGATTGGGGGAGCACGTTGTGGGATACTGGGGTGCTGGGGGGGCCACCATTTGGAACTGGGGGGCGACACTGGGGGATACTGGGGTGCTGGGGGGGGAACATTGGGGGGGCTGGGGGGGCCACAGTGAGGATATTGGGGGGCTGGGGTTGGAAATCGGGTGCTGGGGGGCACATTTGGGTGCTGGGGGGCCAGACTGGGGGGCCTGGGGGGCAAAATTGGGGGGACACTGGGGGATATTGGTGTGCTGGGGGGGAATTTGGGTGCTGGGGGGGCCACAATGGGGTGCTGGGGGGGGAACTGGGGGGGCACGTTTGTGGGATACTGGGGTGCTGGGGGGGCCACAATGGTGGATCTCGGGGTGCTGGGGGGGCTGGGGGGGGCACAATGGGGTGCGGGGGGGGGGACTGGGGGGGGCACCATGGGGGGGATACTTGGGGGTGGGTGGGGCACAATTGGGGGATACTGGGGGGGCAGATTGCGGGGATACTGAGGGCGTGGGGGGGGGACATTGGGGGGCTGGGGGGGGCACAATTGAGGGATATTGGGGGGCTGGGGGGGAATCTGGGGTGCTGGGGGGGCACATTGGGGGTCATTGGGTGCTGGGGGGGGGGGGGGACATGGGTGGTGGGGGGCCACAATGGTGGATCTTGGGGTGCTGGTGGGGCACAATTTGGGTGGGGGGGCCACTGTGGGTATTTGGGGGTCTGTGGGGGGGGCACATGAGTGGATATTGGGGTGTGGCGGGGGGGGGCACATTGCGGTTCTGTGTGGGTTTGGGGGGGGGCAAGGGATCCATGGGAAGACAACAAAGGTGGGGAGGGGGGCGTCGTCGAAGGTTTTTTGGGGGGGGTTCATTTGGGGGGGCCATGTTGGGGGTGGGGGGGGGTTGGGGGGGGCTCACCTTTCCCTGGCAGTGGGTGGGGGGTCGAAGAGTTTGGGGGGGGGGGGCAGGTTTTGGGGGGGTCAGAAGGGATCCATTGGAATACCGAGAGGGGGGGGGGAGGTTGAAGGCTTAGGGGGGGGAGGGTCATGGTGGGGGGGGGCCACGTTGGGGGGGGGGCAGACAGAAGGGATCCACTGGGATATACAAAGGTGGGGGGGGGGGGAGTCGAAGGCTTTGGGGGGGGGGTCATGTTGGGGGGGGGGGGGCCACGTTCGTGGGGGGGGCGGGCGGGGGGTCGAAGGCTTTGGGTGGGTGAGGGGTTATGTTGGGGGGGGGCCAGAAGGGATATAGAAAGGTGTTGGGGGGGGGTCGAATGCTTTGGGGGGGGGTCATGCTGGGGGGGGGGGCCCACGTTCGTGGGGGGGGACGGGAGGGGGTGGAAGGTTTTGGGAGGGGGGGGCCACGTTGGGAGGGGGGGGTTAGAAGGGATCCACTGGGATACAGAAAGGGGGTGAGGGGGGGGGTCGAATGCTTTGTTTGGGGGGGGGGTCATGTTGGGGGAGGGGCAGACAGGGATCCACTGGAATATACAAAGGTGGGGGGGGGGTCGAATGCTTTCGAGGGGGGGCACGTTGGGGGGGGGGCCACGTTCGGGGGGGGACAGGAGGGGGGGGTCGAAGCTGGCTTTGGGGGGGGGCAGAAGGGATCCACTGGAATACAGAATGGGGCTGGGGGGGGGCGAATCTTTGGGGGGGGGTCAAGTTTTGGGGGGGGGCCACTTTGGGGGGGGGGCGCGAAGGGATCCATTGGAATATACAAAGGTGGGGGGGGGTCGAGGCTTTTGGGGGGGGGGTTTTAGTTGGGGGGGGCAAAGAAGGGATCCGAAAAGGTGTTGGGGGAGGGTCGGGAATGTTTGGGGGGGGTCACTTTGGGGGGGCCATTTGGGGGGGGGAGCGAGGGATCCACTGGGATACAGAAAGGGGGTGGGGGGGGGTTTCGAAGACTTTGGGGGGGGGTCATGCTGGGGGGGGGGGGTCCACGTTTGGGGGGGGACGGGAGGGGGGTGGAAGGTTTTGGGGGGGGGGCACGTTGGGAGGGGGGGTTTTAGAGGGATCCCACTGGGATACGAAAGGGGGTGGGGGGGGGTCGAAGGCTTTGGGGGGGGGTCATGTTGGGGGGGGGGGTCCACGTTCAGGGGGGGACGGGGGGGGGTCGAAGGCTTTGGGGTGGGGGGGTTGTGGGGGGGGGGGGGGGGGCATGTTCGGGGGGGGATGGGGGGGGGTTTTGAAGGCTTTGGGGGGGCCGTTAGGGGGGGGCAGAAGGGATCCACTGGAATTACAAAGGTTGTTTGGGGGGGGGGGGGGGGATCGAATGCTTTGGGGGGGGGGCACATTTGGGGGGGGCCACTTTGGGGGGGGGGGGGGACCCTGGGTCGGGGGGGGGTGGGGGGGGGGGGTCGAAGGCTCTGGGGGGGGACCACGTTGGGGAGGGGGGGGTCTGGCGGGGCGGGGTCACGGGGGGGGGGGGTCTGACCCTTTCCCTGGCCGCCCGGCACCAGGCCATGTCGGGGTCGGTGTCCTCCTGGTCGAACAGCCGCTGCCCCCCCAGCGGCCCCCGCAGCACCGCCCCCCCCAGCAGGTAGGCGTGGCTGACGTACGGCACGTTCCAAACGCCTCTGCAGCAACGCGATTGGGCCGCTTAGGCCACGCCCCCTTTTCCTCCCGCGAGCCACGCCTCCTACGTTAAGCCCCGCCCCCGCCCGCACCTCGCCGTTACGCTTGGCCACGCCCCAGTCGTCGGCTCCGCCCCCCAAGCCACGCCCACCGGCCGCAGGCCACGCCTATTTCCCCCCGTAGCTCCTCCCATTGGTCACGCCCCCTTTCTCCACTGATCCTGCCCCCGCACGTCAATCACAGCTGGCCACGCCCCTTTAGTGTTCACCGCAATTAGCCACACCCGCAACAGGCGGCTCCGCCCCATTGCGCCCCCAGGCCACGCCCGCCAGCCACAGGCCACGCCCATTTCAACATACAGCTCCTCCCCTGGCCACGCCCCCTGATCGCACTGATCCCGCCCCCTCACGTCAATCGTTGCTGCTCACGCCCCCCTATAGGTCGCCTCATTTTGGCCACGCCCCCAATCGCTGGCCCCGCCCCAAAGCGCTCCTAGGCCACGCCCATGTCCTGCCATACCTCCCCTTTAGCCACGCCCACTGCATCCCGGCCCCGCCCCCTTGGCTCTTTTTGGCCACGCCCACATTCCACTGCCATTGGCTGGGTGAGGCGTGGCTTCTGATTGGGTGGGTCTTAAGTGTGGGTGGAGCCCAAGAGAATGGGCGTGGCCTATTGGAGAGGGGCGTGGCCTTAACAGGCTTACTCAGTGTTATGCAAATAAAGGGGCGTGGCCTAACCAAGGGGGCGTGGCCTAAGGGGGCATGGCTTCACCAGAGGCTTGACCAGGGGTGTCTAACAGGGGGCGTGGCTTATTTAAGAGGGTGGGGCTAACCGAGGGGGCGTGGCCCAATGAAGGGGGCGTGGCCTATCCACGTGGGCGTGGCGATGAGGAGCGCTGCAGTGGGCGGGGCTACGCGAAGGGGGCGGGGTCTGCAACGGCGCAGCCTATCGGCGCGGGTGTTGTTGTTATGCAAATGAGGGGGCGTCGTTATGCAAATGAGGCGGGGGGTCACCTGACCTGCGGCGGCCCTGCACGATGTCCACGTAATCCTCGGAGCGCGCGTAGAAACCATCGGGGCCCAGGGCGCCCCAGAAGTTGGACCACAGCTTCCCGGGGCGGGACAGCAGGGGGGCCAGGACCGGGCTGGGGGGGCCATGGGGGGTCAGGGGGGTCAGAGGGGTCGGGGGGAGGTTAGGGGGGGGGTTGGGGGGGTTGGGGGCTTTAGGAAGGGGTTTGGGTGGGGTCAGAGTGGGGTCAGAGGATCAAGAGGGGTGGGGGGTTGGGGGGTCAGGGTTGGGGCAGAAGTGGGGTCAGGGGTTCGGGGGGGTCATGGGTGGGGTCGGGGGTTTGAGGGGGGGTTGGGGGGGTGAGGAAGGGGTGGGTGGGGTTCAGGAGTGGGGTCAGGGTTGGGGGGGGTCAGAGTGGGGTTGGGGGGGGGGTCAGGTGGGGTTGGGGGGCCAGGGGGGTCAGGGTTGGGTCAGAGTGGGGCGGGGGGCGTCATGGGTGGGTCAGGGGTGGGGGGTCGAGGGGAGTCTTGGGGGGGGCAAGCCCAGAGTGGCTCAGGGGGTAAGAGGTGGGTCAGGGGGGGGTCGAGGGTCGGGGGATCGGGTGGGGTCAGAGTGGGGTCAGGGCGGATCTGGTGGGGTCAGGGGGGTCAGGAGGGGCTTGGGAGGGTCGGGGGGGTCAGAGGGGATAGGGGGGTCAAGGGGTGTTGGGGGGGTCAGGGTTGGGTCAGGGGGTGGGGGGGGTCATGATTGGATCAGGGGGGGTTGGTGGGGGGTTGAGGGGGTCAGGGGGGGTCAGAGTGGGGTCAGGGGGGCCGGAGTGGGGTTGGGGGGGGTCAGGGTGGGGTTGGGGGGCGGTCGGGGGGGTCAGGGTTGGGTCAGAGTGGGGTCGAGGGGGGTCAGGGGGGTCAGGGGGGGTCTGGGTGGGGTCGGGGGGTTGAGGGGGGTTAGGGGTTCAGGAAGGGGTTGGGTGGGGTCAGGTGGGGTCAGGGGTCAGAGGCTGGGGGGGTGGGGGGGTCAGGGTTGGGTCAGAGTTGGGGTCAGGGGGGTCATGGGTGGGAGGGGGGGTTGGGGGGGATTGGGGGGTCGGGGGGGGTCAGAGTGCTGTCGGGGGGTCCAGGAGTGGGGGGGTCGGGGGGGTCAGAAGGGTTCGGGGAGTCAGGGGGGGTCGAGTTGGGTCAGAGTGGGGGTCGAGGGGGTCAGGGGGGTCATGGGTGGGGTCAGGGGGGTTGAAGAGGGGGGTTTGGGGGGTTCAGGAAGGGTTGGGTGCGGTCAGGTGGGGTGGGGGGTCCAGGGGGGGTCAGGGGGGTTGGGGGGGATTAGGGGGTTGGGGAGGTCAGAGTGGGTTGTCCGGGGGGCGCCAGTGGGGTTGGGGGGGGTCAGGGTGGGGTTGGGGGGTTGGGGGGGGGTCAGGGTTGGGTCAGAGTGGGGGGGGGGCAGGGGGGTCTGAGGGGTGGTTGGGGGGGGGTTGAGGGGGGGGGGGGTGGGGGGATAGGTTTTTGGGGGGGGGTAGGGGGGTGGGGGGGTTGGGGGGTTGAGGGTTCAGAAGGGGTTGGGTGGGGTCAGCTGTTTGGGGGATTCAGAGTGGGGTCAGGGGGGGTCGTGGGGGTCAAGGGGGGTTGGGGGCTGTCGGGGGGTTCAGGGTTGGGTCAGAGTGGGGTCGGGGGGGTTGGGGTGTTGGGGGGGTCAGAGTTGGGTCCAGAATGGGGTCGGGGTTGGGTCAAGGGGGGTGTCGGGGGGGTCAGGTGTTTGGGGGGGGGGTTCAATGTGGGGTCAGGGGGGGTGGGGAGGTCAGGGGAGGGTCGGGGTGGGGTTGGGGGCAGCCGGGGGGGGTCAGGGTTGGGTCAGGAGTGGGGTCGAGGGGGGTCGGGGGCTCAGGGGGCTTTCGTGGGTGGGGTTGGGGGGGTTGGGGGGGTTGGGGGGTTCAGGAAGGGTTTGGTTGGGGGGTGGGTGGGGGGTCAGGTGCTTGGGGGGGTTGGGGGGGTCAGGGTTGGGTCAAAGTGGGGTCGGGGGGGGTCACGGGTGGGGTCAGGGGGGGTTGGGGGGGATTGAGGGGGTCAGGGTGGGGTCAGGGGGGATCAGGTGGAGGTTCGGGGGGGTCACAGTGGGGTTGGGCTCTGGGCCTGGGTTCAGGTTCTGGGTTTTGGGTTCTGGATCTGGGTTCTGGGTTCTGGGTCTGGGTTCTGAGTTTGGGTTTTGGGTTCTGGGTTTGGGTTTGGGTTCTGGGTTCTGGATTTGGGTTCTGGGTTTGGGTTTTGGGTTCTGAGTTCTGGTTTGGGTTTTGGATTTGGGTTCTGGGTCTGGGTTTGGATACTGGGTCTGGGTTCTGAGTTCTGGTTCTGGGTTCTGGGTTCTGGTTCTGGGTTCTGGGTTTGGGTTCTGGGTTCTGGTTCTGGGTTTGGGTTTGGGTTCTGGGTTTGGGTTTTGGGTCTGGGTTTGGGTTCCGGTTCTGGGTTTGGGTTCTGGGTTCTGAGTTCTGGTTCTGGGTTCTGGGTTTGGGTTTTAGATTCTGAGTTTGGGTTCTGGTTCTGGGTTCTGGTTCTGGGTTCCGGTTCTGGTTGGGGTTCAGGTTCTGGGTTTGGGTTCTGGTTTGGTTTGGGTTGGGGTTGGCGGTTCAGGTCGGGTTTGGCTTGGTTTGGGTTCAGGTTCTTGGGTTCGGGTTGGCTTCGGGTTCGGGTTCTGGGTTCTGGGTTCTGGGTCTGGGTTGGGGTTCAGGTTCGGGTTGGGGTTCGGGTTGGGGTTGGGGTTGGGGTTCGGGTTCTGGTTGGGGTTGGGGTTCTGGGTTCGGGTTGGGGTTCAGGTTCTGGGTTCGGGTTCTGGGTTGGGGTTGGGGTTCTGGGTCGGGGTTCCGGGTCCGACCGGTTCTGGCGGAGCAGCGCCAGCAGGGTTCCCTCGTTGCTCAGCGCGGCGTCGGCGTCCAGGCTGAAGTAATGCGAGCACAGCGCCTCCTGCCGGCACAGCGACCTGCCGCACGCACACAGCCACAAACATCCCATAAACACCCCACAAACAGCCCAGAAACACCCCACAAACAGCCCACAAACAGCCCAGAAACACCCCACAAACAGCCCATAAACACCCCATAAACAGCCCACAAACAGCCCAGAAACATCCCATAAACTGCCATAAACATCATCCCATAAACACCCCAAACATCTCCACAACAGCCCAAAACATCATCCTAAAAACCACAAAACATCACCCAAATAAACACCAAAACATCATCCCATAAACAGCCACAAACATCATCCCATAAACAGCCACAAACATCATCCCATAAACAGCCACAAACATCACCCCACTAACAGCCATAAACATCATCCCATAAACACCACAAACAGCCCACAAACAGCCCATAAATACAGCATCCCATAAACAGCATCCCATAAACATCCCATAAACATCTCATAAACAGCATCCCACAAACAGCATCCCATAAACAGCCCATAAACAGCCCAGAAACACGGCATCCCATAAATACAGCATCCCATAAACAACATCCCATAAACAGCAGCCCAGAAACATCCCATAAACATCCCACAGACATCCCATAAACAGCCCAGAAACATCCCACAAACATCCCATAAACAGCAGCCCACAAACCTCCCCAAAAACGCCCCCCAAAACAGCCCAAAAAAAACGGCATCCCCTTAATACAGATCCCCTAAACCGCACCCAACAAACATCCCTAAAACACCATCCCACAACACACAACACCCATAAAAACATCCCAAAAAAACCCATCCCATAAACTGCATCCCAAACAAAAACATCCCAAAACATCCAAAACATTCCCATAAAAAACCCAAAACATTCCCCAAACACCCATAAACATCCCTAAACAGCCACCCAAAACACCCACCAAACATCCAACCAAACAGCCCCCAAAACTCCCCATAAATACAAGCATCCCAAAAAATCCCATAAAACATCCCACAAAACACCCAAAAAACATTCCCAAAAACCTCCCAACAAAAATCCCAACAAACATCCCCAACCCAAAAACATCCCAAAAACCCAATCCCAAAAAACATCCCAGAAACATCCCACAAACATCCCCAAAACACCCAAAACAACCCATAAAATCCCATTAAAAACAGCCCTCCATAAAACATTCCCAAAAAAACCCCCAATAAACAACCCAGAAACATCCCAAACAAACCACCCAAAAAACACCCCAAAAACAGCCCCAAAAAACCTCCCACAAAATCCCATAAAACCAACCAGCCCCATAAACAACCCCAATAAACACCCATTAAACACCTCCCATAAAACCAAAATCCCCAAAACCCACCATCTCCAAACCCCACCCATAAAAAAGATCCCATAAACCTTCCCATAAACAGGGGCCATCCCATAACAAACAGATCCCATAAACATCCCATAAACAGCATCCCATAAACATCCCATAAACAGCATCCCATAAACACGGCATCCCATAAACACGGCATCCCATAAACACAGCATCCTACAAACACCATCCCATAACCACCATCCCATAACCCTCCATGACCCCACATAACCCTCCATGACCCTATAACCCCTCATTACCCCCATGACCCCCCATGACCCCATATCCCCCCCATAACTTTCCATGACCCCATAAAAAACCCCCCATGACCCCATGACCCCCAAGACCCCCATGCCCCCAATAACCCCCAGACCCCCAATAACCCCCATGACCCCAATAACCCCCATTTCCCCCCAATAACCCCCATAACCCCCAATACCCCCATAAACCCCCAATGAACCCCCCCTGACCCCAATAACCCCCCCATGGAACCCCCCTGACCCCCATTTTCCCCAATACCCCCATAACCCCAAGACCCCCTGACCCCCCAATGACCCCCTGACCCCATTAAACCCCCACAACCCCTTAACCTTCATATCCCCCCCCTTGCCCCCCAAATCGGCCCCCCCACAACCCCATAAGCCCCCCAAATACCCCCCAATAACCCATAAACCCTCACTTACCCCAAAACCCCTTCCTGACCCCAAAACCCCATAACCCCATTTTCCCCCAAAACCCCATAACCCCCCCCGGACCCCCCAAAACCCCCCAAACCCCATTTTCCCCCGACCCCCTGAACCCTTAATCCCACATTCCCCCATAACCTCAAAACTCTCCATGACGCCCTTTTAACCCCATAAACTTCCATTGACCCCATAAATCCCCAACCCAAAATCCCAAAACCCCCCGACCCCATAATCCGCCCCCATAACCCTAGGACCCCCAATTGGACCCCATGGACCCCCCCGGACCCCCTAACCCCTCCTGACCCCCAAAACCCAATAACCCCATTTTCCCCCAAAACCCCAACCCCCCCAACCCCATAACCCCCCATAACCCCCCAAAATAACCCCCCATGACCCCATAACCCCCCTGACCCCACATGGCCCCATAATCCCCCATTGACCCCAATAACCCCCCCCATAACCCCATTTTCCCCCCATAACCCCCCCCCCCCGCCCCATAACCCCCCTAACCCCCCCAAAACCCCCATAACCCCATGACCCCCCCATGACCCCATAACCCCCCGACCCCATAAAACCCCCATAACCCCATTGACCCCATTACCCCCCCCGACCCCAAACCCCCCATGGACCCCATAACCCCCCCCAACCCCATTAACCCCCTATGACCCCAAAGAAACCCCCCACAACCCCATTTTCCCCCATAACCCCCAAACCCCCCATGACCCCATGACCCCCCCCCTTGACCCCCCAACCCCTAACCCCCCCTTGGAACCCGTTAATTCCCCCCTGCCCCATAAACCCCCCATGATCCCCCATGCCTCCACGCCCCCAAACCCCCCCGACCCCATAAAAAACCCCCCATGATCCCCCCATGACCCCATAACCCCCCTGGACCCCCAACTTGACCCCAATTAACCCCCCCGACCCCATAATCCCCCCATGACCCTATAAAAACTTCCAATAACCCCTTTTTCCCCCAAAACCCCCATGACCCCATAATCCCATTTTCCCCCTAACCCCCCCCCTTGGACCCCAATGACCCCCCCCATGACCCCATCCCATAGGAACCCCAATAAACCCCCCTACCCCCCTGAACCCCATTGACCTCATGACCCCCCCCTGGATTTCCCCCCGACCCCATATTCCCCCCATGACCCCCATTTTCCCCCCAAAACCCCCTTTTCCCCCCTAACCCCCCCCGACCCCTTTAACCCCTTTGACCCCCCTTGACCCCTTAACCTCTAACCCCTCCCAGACCCCCTTTGACCCCCCGACCCCCAACCCCATAAAACCCCCCTAAAACCCCATTCCCCCTTAACCCCAAACCCCCCCGCCCCCATAATCCCCATAACCCCCCCGGACCCCCCGGACCCCATTTTCCCCCCATGACCCCATTTTCCCCCATAACCCCTTTTTCCCCATAACCCCACCCTCCCGACCCCATAAAACCCCATAACCCCCATTGACCCCATGATCCCATTTCCCCCATAACCCCCGACCCCCATAATCCCCCCCTGACCCCATAAAATCCCCATAACCCCATGATCCCCCGACCCCTGACCCCATAACCCTTCTGACCCCATAACCCCAAACCCATAAACCCCCATAACTCACCCCCCCCAACCCCATAAACCCCCCAACCCCCCCCCATGACCCCATAACCCCCTGACCCCCATGACCCCCCCCATGACCCCATAACCCTTCCCCCCCCATGACCCCATACCCCCAATCCCTCCTTGATCCCATAAAACCCCCATAACCCCAGACCCCATTTTCCCCCATACCCCAACCCCCGACCCCATAAACCCCTCCTGACCCCAAAAACCCCACAAACCCCCATTTTCCCCCATAACCCCAACCCCCGACCCCATAACCCCCCATAAACCCCCCATGACCCCATGACCCCCCTGACCCCATATGACCCCATAACCCCCCCCGACCCCCAAACCCACCATGACCCCAATAACCCCACGACCCCATAACCCCCCCCGACCCCTAAAACCCCCCTGGACCCCATTTCCCCCATAACCCCATTTTCCCCCATAACCCCATCCCCATACCCCTACCTG
>JADANK010000642.1:0-23223 GCA_021292215.1 Lophura nycthemera
ACCCCTTGATCCACCCCCAGGGGCCCCCCCCCCCCCATGCACCCCCCAGCGCTGCATCACCTCCTGCATAACCCCCCCAATGAGCCCCCCCACCCACCTCTCCCCCACCACCCCCCCTGACCCCCCCAAGCCCCCCCAATACCCCCCACCCACATAAAACGACCCTTGACTCCACCCCCAATGAGCCCCCCGCCCCCCCCCATGCACCCCCCCAGCGCTGCATCACCTCCTGCATAAACCCCCCAATAAGTCCCCCCCATTTTCTGTCTGTCTGTGTGTCTGTATGTCATCTCTATCCGTCTGTCTGTCTGTACGTCCCACTTTCTGTGTGTCTGTGTGTCTGTGTGTCTGTATGTCACCTCTATCCGTCTGTCTGTCTGTCTGTCCCATTTTCTGTGTGTCTGTGTGTCTGTATGTCACCTCTATCCGTCTGTCTGTCCGTACGTCCCACTTTCTGTGTGTCTGTGTGTCTGTATGTCATCTCTATCCGTCTGTCTGTCTGTACGTCCCACTTTCTGTGTGTCTGCGTGTCTGTGTGTCTGTACGTCCCACTTTCTGTGTGTCTGTGTGTCTGTGTGTCTGTATGTCACCTCTATCCGCCTGTCTGTCCGTACGTCTCACTTTCTGTGTGTCTGTGTGTCCGTATGTCACCTCTATCCGTCTGTCTGTCCATATGTCCCATTTTCTGCGTGTCTGCGTGTCTGTATGTCACCTCTATCCGTCTGTCTGTCCGTACGTCCCACTTTCTGTGTGTCTGTATGTCATCTCTATCCGTCTGTCTGTCCGTACGTCCCACTTTCTGTGTGTCTGTGTGTCTGTATGTCACCTCTATCTGTCTGTCTGTCCGTACGTCCCACTTTCTGTGTGTCTGTATGTCATCTCTATCGTCTGTCTGTTCGTACGTCCCACTTTCTGTGTGTCTGTGTGTCTGTATGTCACCTCTATCTGTCTGTCTGTCCGTACGTCCCACTTTCTGCGTGTCTGTGTGTCTGTATGTCATCTCTATCCGTCTGTCTGTTCGTAGTCCCATTTCTGGTGTCTGTGTGTCTGTATGTCACCTCTATCTCTGTCGTCTGTACGTCCCACTTTCTGCGTGTCTGTGTGTCTGTATGTCATCTCTATCCGTCTGTCTGTCTGTACGTCCCACTTTCTGCGTGTCTGTGTGTCCTGTATGTCACCTCTATCCGTCTGTCTGTCCGTATGTCCCATTTCTTCTGTGTCTGTTGTCGATGTCACTCTCTATCCGTCTGTCTGTCCGTACGTCCCACTTTCTGCGTGTCTGTGTGTCTGTATGTCATCTCTATCCGTCTGTCTGTCTGTACGTCCCACTTTCTGCGTGTCTGTGTGTCTGTATGTCACCTCTATCCGTCTGTCTGTCTGTATGTCCCACTTTCTGCGTGTCTGTGTGTCTGTATGTCATCTCTATCCGTCTGTCTGTCTGTCTGTACATCCCACTTTCTGTGTGTCTGTATGTCTGTATGTCACCTCTATCCGTCTGTCTGTCCCACTTTCTGCGTGTCTGTGTGTCTGTATGTCATCTCTATCCGTCTGTCTGTCCGTACGTCCCACCTTCTGTGTGTCTGTGTGTCTGTATGTCACCTCTGTCTGTCTGTCTGTCTGTACATCCCATTTTCTGTGTGTCTGTGTGTCTGTATGTCACCTCTATCCGTCTGTCTGTCCGTGCATCCCACTTTCTGTGTGTCTGTATGTCTGTATGTCACCTCTATCCGTCTGTCTGTCCGTACGTCCCACTTTCTGTATGTCTGTCTGTCTGTGCATCCCCGTTTCTCTACGTCTGCATGTCTGTACGTCCCCACGTGTCCCCATTTCTATCCATCAGTGTGTCCGTACGTCCCTATTTCTGTCTGTACGTCCCCATTTCTGTCTCCATGTCCCCATTTCTATCCATCAGTGTGTCCGTACGTCCCCATTTCTGTCTGTACGTCCCCATTTCTGTCTGTACGTCCCCATTTCTGTCTCCACGTCCCCATTTCTATCCATCCATGGGTCTGCACGGCTCTCCCAAAGGACCACATTTGGGGTTTATCCCTTCCCCCCCCCCACCAAATCTAATAACTGCGAGCCCACCCCCAGATAACCCCCACCCCAACCCCTCCCCCCCCGTCGCTCTGCATCTCCTATGGGTCTCCTATAGATCTCGACCCGCGTTTAAAGCACGTTTGGGGTTTGTTTTCGTTTCCCAGCCCCAATCTGTATCCAGAGGGCTCAGCACCACACCCCCCGCAATTCCACCCCCCCCCCCGCCCCCCTCCTTCAGCCCCATTGTTCCTGGGCTGGATGCTGCGATCCCGGCGCCGAACCCGCAGCGTTACTCTGCGGGCAGAATTCCATCCCGCTGTCACCCTGCGGATGAGGGACGGCGGGATGGATGGGGAGGGGTGGCCATAAAGCAAAAGAAAATGAAGGGGGGGGGAGGATATAAGAAGAGCAGACCCTTAAGCGGGGAGGTGGGGAGGGGGGGGGACCCCCCACATCCAGAACCCGTCCCCAAAAGCAAAGGAGTGAAAAGTGGGGTTGAGCTGCTCATTGCAACCTGCGACCCTCAGTTTGGGTTGGGACCCCCCCAAAAAATGGGACCCCCCCCTCCCCCCCCGGTTCCGAATCCCCCCCCCCTGTGCCTGGGGAAGGGGTGGTTGTGCTGCTGGCATGGGGACGGAGCAGGGAAAACTGCTGCAGTTCTTACGAACGGCATTAAAATCCCACCCTACAGCATCCCCCATCGCACCGCCGGGCCGTTAAATGGGAACGAGGCGATAAAAGCGGTTTCCCACTTTACTCCGTCCCGTTTGGGGATGATGGGGGACGAAGCCGGATCGTTTTGGGGTCACCTTCCACAATCCTTCCATCCCCCCCCCCCAAAAAAAGCAACCCATCCCCACACAGCGCAGCAAAAGGGACAGAAAGAAACCGCTTGAGGCCCCTTTGCCGAACCCCGCATTTCCATCTCACGGTGTCTTTTTGGGGATTCCCCTCCCCACCCCTCGACCCCCAAAACCGTTTTTGCACCCCCCTCCCCGCCCCCATCCTTTCTGTGGGTTTTTCTTCCCGAAGCCAACGGCGATGCAAACAGACGGCAGTTCTCGCTGCCATTGACGCGTCCTCGCCGCGCTTCTTTATTCGCATTCAAACAGCTCGAAAAAGGAGAAAAAGAAAAAACAAAACCACACAACTCCGCATCTCCAAACCCAAACAAAAGCAGCCCCGGGCCGAGGAGGAGCGGAGCAATAAAATGTTTTTCCTCGTTTCCAGGAGGTTTTCTGGCCTCTCTCTCGTCGAACGCTCGCTCTGTTGTTCCTCGCATCGCTTTGCCATCTTGCGGCTCTGGGGAAGGAGGGGCTTCACCCCGCGCTCACCCCCATCCATCAGCCCGACAGCCCGCGCTCGTGGGGCCTCTCACCCTTTTCATCTCCCTGTTTGTGTGCGGCCGCCCGCTGCAGCCCCGCACAATGCGGCCCCGCAGCATTCCCCACCCCGACCGCAGCCCGCGGCTGCATCCTGCATCCCACGTCCTGCATCCCATCCTGCATCCTGCATCCCACGTCCTGCATCCCGCATCCTGCATCCCGCAGTCCTGCATCCCACGATCCTGCATCCCACATCCTGCATCCCACATCCTGCATCCCACATCCTGCATCCCCTGCATCCCTGCATCCCACATCCTGCATCCTGCATCCCACATCCTCCTGCATCCCACGTCCTGCATCCCACATCCTGCATCCCATATCCCGCATCCCACATCCTGCATCCCTGCATCCTGCATCCCACATCCTGCATCCACATCCTGCATCCCATGTCCTGTATCCTGCATCCCATATCCTGCATCCCATGTCCTGCATCCCACATCTTGCATCCTGCATCCCACGTCCTGCATCCCACATCCTGCATCCCTTATTCTGCATCCCATGTCCTGCATCCCACATCCTGCATCCCATCGCATCCCACATCCGCA
The DNA here is from genome assembly GCA_021292215.1 of Lophura nycthemera. Lineage (NCBI taxonomy): Eukaryota > Metazoa > Chordata > Aves > Galliformes > Phasianidae > Lophura > Lophura nycthemera. Next base: position 3,971 of record JADANK010000642.1, read on the forward strand.
CCATCCCATCCTGCATCCCTGCAATCCCATCCTGCATCCCACATCCTGCATCCTGCATCCCACATCCTGCATCCCACGTCCGCATCCCAATCCCATGCATTCCCATATCCTGCATCCCACTATCCTGCATCCCACATCCTGTCACTCCTGCATCCCCACTCATCCTGCATCCCACTCCTGCATCCCGCATCTGCATCCCTGCCTCCCATCCTGCATTCTGCATCCCACATCCTGCATCCTGCATCCCACATCCTGCATCCCACGTTCCGCATCCCACATCCTGCATTCTGCATCCCATATCCCACATTCTACATCCTACATCCTGCATCCCATGTCCTGTATCCTGCATCCCATATCCTGCATCCCTGCATCCTGCATCCCGCATCTGCATCCGCATCGTCCTGCATCCTCCTGCATCCCATCTGCATCCCATAGTCCCCATCCATCCCATCATTCCCACATCCTGCATCCCATATCCTGCATCCCATATCCTGCATCCTGCATCCCACATCCTTCATCCCGCATCCCACGTCCTGCATCCCACATCCTGCATTTCATATCCTGCATCCCATGTCCTGCATCCCACATCCTGCATCCCATATCCTGCATCCCACATTCTTCATCCTGCATCCCACATCCTGAATCCCGCATCCCATATCCTGCATCCCATAACCTGCATCCTTCATCCTATCCCTGTCCCATTGTATCCGATCCCATCCTGATCCATCCCCATATCTCCTTCGCACCCTGCATCCCATATCCCGCATCCTGCATCCCATATCCCGCATTCTGCATCCCAGATCCTGCATCCCATATCCTGCATCTTGCATCCTTCACCCCATATCCTGCATCCTGCACCCCACATCCTGCATCCTACATCCTGCATTCCATATCCTGCATCCTGCACCCTGCATCCCATATCCTGCATCCTACATCCTGCATCCCATATACGGCATCTTGCATTCCATATCCTGCATCCTTCATCCCATATCCTGCATCCTCTGTCCCGCATCCCACACCCACATCCCGCATCCTACATCTTAGATCCCATATCCCGCATCTTACATCCTGCATCCTACGTCACGAATCCCAAATCCTGCACCCTGCATCCTGAATCCCAAATCCTAAATCCTCCATCTTGCATTCTTCATCTTTCATTCCAAATCCTGAATCCCAGATGCTGCCCTCCACACCCCATATCCCACATCCTGCATCCCATATCCCACAGCCTGTATCCCACATCCCTGCATCCCACATCCTCATCTCACATCCCACATCCCCGATCCCAAATCCTGCATCCCATATCCCACAGCCTGTATCCCATTCCCTGCATCCCATATCCATCCTTCATCTCACATCCCACATCCCCGATCCCAAATCCTGTCATCCTGTACCCTACATCCCATATCCTTTAAACTACACCCTTGGTTACACCCATGCCCACACCCCACATCCCGTACCCCACATCCTGAATCCCAAATCCTAAATCCTCCATCTTGCATTCTTATCTTTCATTCCAAATCTGAATCCCAGATGCTGCCCTCCACATCCCACATCCCACATCCTTGCACCCATATTCCCACGTCCTTGCACACCTTTGCATGTCCTTGCAGACCTTTGCATGCCCTTGCAGACTCTTGCACACCCTTGCACACCTTTGCACATCCTTGCAAACCCCTACACACCCCTGCACATCACTGCACACCGCTGTCTGCCCTCGCGCATCCTTGCAGACCTTTGCACATCCTTGCAACTCACGCACCCTTGCACATCCTTGCACGTCCTTGCAGACTGCTGCAAGTCACTGCACACCCTTGCACAGCCCTTGCACAGATGCAATTCACCCGGGGAATTCACAACCAAAGGGGTGCAATTGGATCTGGGAGTTGCCTCTCTGCAAAGAAGCGACACCAAGGCTTTGCACGCTCAGGAGGCAGATTTCTGGTGGCACAGCAGCGTGCTTTGGTCTCATCTGCTGGCTCATTGCACGGCCTGGCCCTTTGCCTTTGCTGTTACCCAATTTGGAGCAGCCCAGGGACCCGCTTCATCCCCAGCATTTTGGACACCCCCAGCTTCAAATCCTCCCATCCGGAGACGTTCCCTCCACCACCGCATCCCAACAGCACCGCCGCAGAACAAAGCGCCATCAATAAACAAACACCCCTTTTTTCCCATCGTTTTTTTTTTTTTTCATAACCCCATAACCCTCCCCCATATCCCCCCCCCCCCCACCTCCCTTACGCCCCCCCCCCCCTTCCATCTCCATGCATTAACATGCAAGGCGCCCGCTGACCTTTCTTTGCACTGCGTGTTGGGGAGGAGCGCGGCGCAGCGCGGGCTGCGGGCGGAGGGGACGGCGATGCAGATTCTAATTTTGCCATTACTGTCACGGGGCCATTTGTCACCCAGCCCGGGGAGACTCCATGCATGGACAGACATCAACCCTTCCGATGCTCCTCGTGCTGCCCTCATTGAAACTGGGGGCATGCGAAGGGTGGGGAGTAGATTTCAATCACGATGCTGAGCCATAAAGGGGAGAAACGACCCCAAAACACCGCCGACGTTCACCCACCACCATCGCAACCCGATTGCATTTTGGGGGATAAAGCAAGACGGATGGTGCATCCCTGGGTGTCCCCCCACCCCCTCGTTGCATGTCCCCGTCTGCGGAGCAGAAGCGATCGCCCTCCATCCAGATATTAATTCTCCTATTAAATTAAATAACGCCAAGGGTTGTGCTGCTTTCATTACGCGTCGTGGGCGAGCGAGCTGCCTGCAGCCTCTGCCTCCTCCTCGCCTCCCGCCAGCAGAGCACTAATTAGCAACAGGCAGGAGAGATGCTCGTCTGCCTCCTGCCCTTTATTAATTGCTGTGAGTAATAAATAGACTTCTGGGGCTCGGGGCGGTGAGAGTTGCTGCCCCTCATCCCTGGGGTCCAGAATGGTGAGAGGAGGTGTGGGGCACCTCGTGGGAGGAGAGGTGATGGGGTCACCCACATTTTTGGGAGGAAATACCCCAAATTGGGAGTTAAGGTTTCCTACTGATGAGGGTGGGGTGGGATGGGAGGGGGGTGGGAAGCCCTGCCCTGGTGGTGCCAATGGGGGATTCTCTGGGGGGGCAACATGGGATGCATCCCTGGGAAAGGGCATATGGGGCACAAACCCATCCCTGGGGTCGGATCCAGTGCCCTCTGAGGTTCATTTCCAATCCAACTGATTCTGCCCTCTGCTCTCTGCCCATCCCGACTCCCTCTGGAGTCAACGGAAAGAGCTGGCACAGGTCCCCCATGCGTGGGAACCCCCCCCAAAACACCCCGACCCCTTCCCACGATGTAACACTCAGCTCATCCCATCTGGAAGGACGCTGCTTAAAAGCACATCTCGAGGGCTCATTAAGCAGCATCGCCTTTCCGGGCTGCTCTCATCTCTCCATCCTTCACCACCACGAGATTGATTTAAAACCCCGAGCTCCGCACCCAGCATCCTTCCTACAGGAGCCACGCTGCTCGTTAGGTTAATTGCTTTTGCTCGCTCTGCTGGCAATCCCAGACAGGCAGCTCACAGCCCCAGCCCTGCATGGAGGAACTCAGCCCCGCTTGTGGATTATTGGATTTCACACTGAACTTTAGGAGAGCTCAACTATTTTCCACCCTTTTCCTCACCAGGGTTTGGTTTCGGTGCCGTGCTGCTTTGCTTCATCCCTCTTTGTTTTTCGGCTGCTCTGTTTCAGAAGGGATTTGCTGCTGCTCACACCCATTAGCTTTCATCATCAAAGGCCCAAATTCCCCCCCTTGGCATTTCTCTCGTGGCAGAGAACAGCGATGCCACCCAATGTGACGCAGCCCCAAACCAAGGGGATTTTCTGTGGCATTTTGGCACGCCCCAACCCACATATTTCTTGAGAGGGCACTCATTCCAAGCTCAGCTCTTTGGGCTTTAAGCCCAACTTGTGGCACTCAGCTCATTTTAACACCACACCTCTATTTTGCAGCATCATTGGGGCTGTGCAGCTCCTGCACGGCCTGTCAGCCCACCCTGCAAACAAAGGCTGCACAGGGCTGCAGGACGCCGTGTGTTTTATCCAAGCACACTTTCCCTTCTCCTCCCATCCCTGCTGTCTCTCAGCATCTTGCACTGCTCTGCCCGTCCTCCTCCCATAGCTGGGAATTGCAGCTCTGCATCCCGTAAGCCAAAGATGCTCTTCCCAGCCCGGTTCTGCTCAGCAACCTGCGGGAAAGGAGAGATGGATTCTGCCCCGACCGCCAAGGGAGCAGCAGTAAATCACCTCCCATTGACTGAGGAGTGCTTTCGTTCCGAGCAGAGTGCACTTTGCATGCATTTTGCATGCGCTTCCAGTGCACTTTAAATTAATGCACTTTCAACTCAAAGCCTCCGCTAATTCAGATTTCCCTGCACGAGCGTTCTCCTGTAGATGTGCTTCCCGACCCAAAGCCCTTCGCAGATGGGCAGACGAGCCTCCACGTTGTCTTCTTCCCTCATCCCAGGGCTAAATTAACCGAGCTAATTGCCCTCACAGCCACGCATTGGGGTGTGGGGGACGCAGCGAACACATCCTGCCAGGCTGACCCACCCCTAAGCTCGCCCTATAGCACCCTGCCTGTGGGTTGTGGGGCAGCTCTGGGCTCTGCCCTCCTCCTCCCAGAGGGAAATAATTCATCTCGCTGCCCTCCTGCTGACTCCCTCCTGCACTTGATCCATTGCCAATTGGCCGACTCTGCGAGAGGAGAGGGGATGGAGGCTGCAGGATTCGCTGCCGATGCTGTAAGGACAAAGTCAAGGGGATGAGTTCTTCTGAGAAATACATCCAGGCTGATTTTGGGAAGAGGGGATGTTTGGGGGCTGGATGCTGCGTGATCTCACGTGGGTGATGCTCTAAATGTGGGATGTGTTGGAATTTCCTCTCGACCTCCCTTTGCACACTGCGAAGGTTGGGAGGTAATGGTGGCCCTGTCCTCATTTTGACCAGAGGAGTGAGATGTAATGGCACTAATTAGCTGTGTGCACTTTCCATCTGCACAGTGTTAGCCATTCAATAGACGTGCCTAAATAAGGAGCTTCAAAGTGCCCCGAATTCTCTGCACTCAGTGAATAGAAATCAGCACCTTCAGGTCTACGCTGAGGTGCAAATTGCAAACCCACCAGGAATCACCCACTGAGGAGAGGGGAACCTTCAGAGAAGTGCCCCAAATGTGTCTCCTCTCTTGAAAACGGATCGTTGGACTCAACCCAACGTTGGTTTGTTGGCAGAGCTGGAGAGGTGCTGCCCTTTGGCAGTGGGATGGAACAGTTTGACTCAACCCAACGCTTGTTGGTTGGCAAGACCAGAAGGATGCTGCACTTCATGCTGGAATGGAAAGTGGGACTCAATCCCAACGCTGACTGGTTGGTAAGATCAGATGGGTGCTGCCCTTTGTGACAACGAAATGGAACTGTTTGACTCAACCCAATGCACATCTGTTGGCAAGATTGGATGGATGCTGTCTTCAATACCGGAACGGAACACGGGACTCAACCCAACATTGGTTTGCTAGAAAACTGAATGGATGCTGCCCTTTGAGAGAGCAGTTGAAGCTCAGCTGTAGCATTCCCTGGGAAATGAGAGCTCGTGCTGCTGGTGCAGGTCATGAGGCTGATGGCTTCTGGTCGCTGCCGTGCCATAAATCCTCTCTGCGGTGCTTCAGCTGCCAGGCGAGCCCGGCGGCACCAAGAGGTACCCACAAAGAGACATCCATCAGCGTTAACCCAAATCAACCTTTAAAATGGATTAGCCAGAGCATATAAAACCCCATTCTGGACACTTATCCAGAATTAGAGTTGGTTTAATTCACTTTAGCTTAATTCGCAAAGCTAAACCGAATTAAGGCCGGCTGCGTTTGGAACGAGCAGCTCCACGCGTGGAGTTTAACGTGATTTACATCGCCTGCTCTCAGTCCACACCTCTGGGTGATCTATGTGCCACCGGGGAGCAGAACTGGCAGGGAATGCAGGGTAAGAATTACAGCTCCCGGCCGTGCTCGGCCGCTTCAAGATGCTCAGCTGCCAACCTGAGTTGTGGCCGCGCCGAGGGCTCCCATGCCACATCCAGCAGTGATGTGAGAGCAGACAACGTGCAAGGACAGGGCTGGGGAAAAAAGCTGGGAATTATCCTCAGGGTTCTGGTAATGGCTGGGAACACCAGCGCAGCTCCTGCACCGCAAAGCTGGGGATGGATGGATGCAGATGAATGGGGTGGGTAAATGCGACGTCCGGATGGATTTTGGATCTTTGCATCCCAAGGTGGGGTTTCTAGAGCTGGTCAGGATGGGAGAGGAGTTTGGAAGTGTTTGTAGGAATGCATTCGGCTTTCCCCTCCAAGCAGAATGAAGCCCTGGGAAGCAGCCTGTGCTGGGAAGCTGACCCCACTGCAATCCCTGCCCGCAGTGCCGTCATGCGCAAAGCACGGGCTCTGCAGCACAGTTCCTCCCTCCCCACCGTTCCCACTGGGGATCCGCCTCACCAGACCCCGATTTCCTCTGTTTTCCTCCCAAAAATGTCACCGAACCGCTGCCAAACATCACCGCAGGGTCACCGAGTCCTGGAGAAGGACGGAGGGAGGAGAGACGTTTCCAGATCTCTTCTTGCAGCAGTGGGAGGATGGAAGGGACTCTCCAACCCCCCGATGAAATTATATCTATGGCAGGCGATCGCGCTGGAATTCGGCTCTCATTGACCCCATCAAACCAGGGAAATGCCTCCACTGGGGCTTTGAGGAGGTTTCTTGTCTTCTCCTTATTAATCACAGGCAAGAAAGCAGGTCCCTTCCCCTCCCATAAATCTTGCTGCAGCGTTGGCCGGGCGCTTGGCTCGCTGCCTCTGCGCTCTGCTTCTACAAGGGATGAACTGGGGAGGAAGAAGGGAGTTCCTGCACTGCTGTGTGCAGCTCTGGGCTCCTGCGGGGTGCTAAGCACACACTTAATGCTGAGCAAATGTTTCCATGCTTCGTTGAGCCCGGGCATTAAAATCGTAAGGTTTGCTTTAAACTTCTGCCCTGAATTTTCTCGAGCCTGAGGATTTATGGGTGGGGTTTGTGTAGATGAGAAGAGGAGAAATTTTATCTGTATGGGGAAAAAATGAGGCTCTCGTCCTCCCCACCCTGATTGATGCCCGCTGGTAACTTGCTGAGAAACCCCGAAGCACTGAATATAGGGGGGGAATTATGAGCATTTTCTGTTACCCACAAAACTCATTCAGCATCTGTAACCCCGATGGACCATCCCAAGTGGAAACCCAAGGACCACCAACCTGACCTCTCCCTGTTTGTCAGTGATGGAGGCGATGATCTCCACTTCCCATCAGCTCACTTTGTCTTCCATCCATACCCACCTGGGATCGAAAAGAGGGGAAAACGTGGGGTGTGGAGATGGGGAAGGGGCTGGCATCGCTCCCTGTGCCCCCACCTCTTCCAAATAGGGCCAAAACATCTCCAACTCCTTCACGTCTCCGAAATGTCTCCTTTCCATTAGTGGATGGGCACCTATTGAAGGATCTCAGCAGAGGGAATTCAAATGGTTCTAACGCGAACCGCTCTCAAGGTAACCATTATCATCCCTAAAAACATTTTATTATGAAGGCAGGAGTATGTTTTAGCAATACTCAGATGGCTCCTTAGTGTCATGTTTATCCCGGGCCGGGCGCTTCTCAGAATGAATGAGTTGATGAGATCCAAGTTCTCCTTTTGTTTAATGGACTTTAAGTTGTTTAAATCATCGGATTCACTTAAACCTCGCACTTAAAACAGGGCGGTCTGTTTCTCTCCATTAAAAGGTCATCCATCACAGAATGAGTCTTTCCGGAAAGCCCCAATGGAGAACCAAAGGGTCCACACCACGTCACAGCCCTGGGTTGGGTGTTTTCACGTGGAGCGAACCATTTCCTGGCAGAAGAGGCCCAAAATCATCGACCAAGTTAGCAGGGTTGGTGTTGCTACCAAGTGGTGACACCACTGGGTTTTGCATGGGTTGAAATGTAGGGTAAGAGTTGGAACCAGAGAGCACATGAAACCCAACCAATGTGAGGACACACGGAGGCTTCTCCATCCACAGTCACTGCTAAATCCAAGGGTTTTCTCTCTAAAACATGTCCCCAGCCATGCAACCCAAGGGCTTTCGCTCTCAAATTCATCCCCAACCATGAAACTCCAAGGGCTTTCCACTCCCAAATTCATCCCCAAACATGAAACCCAAGGGCTTTCCTCTCAAATTCATCCCCAGACATGCAACCCAAGGGCTTTCCTCTCAAATTCATCCCCAGCCATGCAACCCAAGGGCTTTCCTCTCAAATTCATCCCCAACCATGCAACCAAAAGGTTTTTCCCTCAAATTCATCCCCACCATGAAACCCAAGGGCTTTCCTCTCAAACTCATCCCCAACCATGAAACCCAAGGGCTTTCCTCTCAAATTCATCCCCAAACATGAAACCCAAGGGCTTTGCTCTCAAATACATCCCCAACCATAAAACCCAAGGGTTTTCCTCTCAAACTCATCCCCAAAAATGAAACCCAAGGGCTTTCCTCTCAAATTCATCCCCAACCATGAAACCCAAGGGTTTTCCTCTCAAATTCATCCCCAAACATGCAACCCAAGGGCTTTCCTCTCAAATTCATCACCAGCCATGAAACCCAAGGGCTTTCCTCCTAAATACATCCCCAAACATGAAAACCAAGGATTTTCCTCTCAAATTCGTCCCCAGCCATGAAACCCAAGGGCTTTCCTCTCAAATTCATCCCCAACCATGAAACCCAAGGGCTTTCCTCTCCGATGCCCCCAGCCACGAAATCCCAGCCATAGTCCTCGCACGTACATCCCTTGGCTCAGACTTGGGAAGCCACGCAGCTCAACCACAACAATTACCATCATCCCTTCCGTTCCCTTTTACACCCACGAAGCTCAGAGTTGCCCCCCCACCACCCTCCCAGAGCCCCCATCTATTTCCAGCTGACTTTGTGTTCTCCTTGCGACATCCGTGCGCGCGCGGCGCAGATGTAAATACATCCCCGCTGTCCTGCTTTGATTCATGCTTTGGTATCGAATGGCGTGCGCCTCCCTGGACGTCATAAATCTCCTCGGGGTAACTCCACCTGAATTGCTCTTTGTGTGCGTTGCAGGTCGGGATGAAGAACTGCTCTGCAGGGGAGCCGCTCGCCAGCGCCGTGTTTCCATTTGCCTGCACGGATCGACGTCTGCAATGGGAGGGAATTGGGGTAGAGGCAGCCCAGGGTCTCTGGTGTGGAGCTCGGAGGGAGACAAAAAAAAAAGTGCTTTTTGGGGATTTGATGTGTTACAAATCACAATTGTCCCACCCGGTGGGGAGCAGGAATGGGGTCAGGGCAGTGTGTGGCCAAATGTCTCCTTGCATTTGCCATCGCCCTGCAGCAGCTGGAGTCGGATGATGAGGTCCCCCTGACGTGGATTCTTGGGGTCCCACAAATCCAACAAAACCCAACCAGCCCAGAGCAATGTCACAATGCTGTGACCACCTCAGAGCCACCTCAGGGCTCAACACGATGCCATGGGAGCACCTCAAGTGCTGGGATAACCTCATGTGGACACGGAAACTGGTCTTGGTCAGCAGCGGTCCTCCAGGCTCTCACAGTGCCATGAGAACATCTCCAGGTGGGAGATTCTCCTACAGACATGGAACCCGGTCTGCCAACAGCAGCCCTCCAGGCTTGCAACATAAGAGCACCACTGGGATATACTGGGAAATCCTCATGTGGGCATGGGGACACTCAGTCACAGCAACCGCTGCCAACGTCCCCAACCTGGAACACAGAGAGAAGAGGCCACATCCTGCCTGAAACCACCACCCCTTCTCCACCCATCCACTCCTTCAGCTCCAGAAATACGCTGACATGGGGCAATCTGCATCCCAGAGCTCTGCCTCCAACCATCCACAACATCCACGGAGCGAAACCTTGGTGAGAAACACATCCGGATGGGGCTGAGCTCACAGCTCAGGGAGCGTTCCAGCAAAAGGAAGGGATTTATTTTTTGGAATCCTGGAGGAAAAAAGGGGAATGCAGCACTCGTGGGCTCCCGAGAAGAGTGAGATTGGCACTGCACGAAATGATCACAGAGCACAAAGCCCTCAATGCCTTCCATTACATCCACAGAATTAAAAGACATGGAGCGAGCACTGAGAATCCGCCGGCTTGATAACAGAAGTAAAAAGTTGTTAATCAGGCACGTGACCCTATAAAATAAAGGGAATAATTGAAAAGATATCTAATTTATCTATTGAATGCCTCCAACGCTCTCTTTATCACCGAGATGGACAGAATATAATTGGTGCGGTGAAAGCCATCAATCTTAGGAAGTGGGCTTTCTGTACAAGATACAACTATTACTGTCATATTATGACACCATAATATCAAGATCAATGACATTTTAAACGCACTCCAGTTATGGGCAATTGGTGACAATAAAAACAGTGACAAATTGATGAAACAAGCGCCAAATGATCCGGCGTCTAAAATAAACCATAAATAATCTTCTTAAAAATATATAAATACCCACCAAACCGGCTGCGGCTGGGGGTGGGGGGCGGTGATTCCTTCCACCCCAAGGGTGGTTCCTTCCATCTCCAACGGGCCACGATTTTCTCGAAGGGGAAACTTCCCCCTTTTGATTTAGGGGTCATTCCCATGCGGTTTAATAATGTTATCGTTAGCATAATTGTTGCTATAAAAAGGAAGGTTATGGTTTCGAAGGGCTGAAGAGGCGACGTGGTAAACAGCGGCACGATTTTTTAAATCTTCTGGCACCAGGATGGTGATTTTCCCTCAGGGCCTCCGTGGTCCTTAAATAAAAATAATCACAACGACAGCAATTGTGTCTGGAGCTCTGCAGAGCGCTCTGCTTGCAGTCAGCCCCTCTATGGGGACAGCATTTGGGTTTTTTTCTTATGGAAGGAGGAGATGGGGGTCAGGGAGGCTGAAATCCTACAGATCCATTCTTCTTCTGAAACCCGATGGAGTCACTGAGGTTGGAAATGAGCTGGAAGACCAACATCACAACCCCAACTCAGCCCCACCGTGTTCACTCATCAAATCAAGGAGTCGTTAAGGTTGGAAAAGATCTCCAAGACCAACAACCCAACCCGTTCTCACCGTACCATCAAAGCATGGAGTCATTACGCTTGGAAAAGACCTCTGAGATCATTGAGTCCAAACCCAACCCGTTCCCCCAATGCTCACTCATCAAATCGTCGTTAAGATCGAAAAAAGTCCCTCATTAAGGTTGGAAAAGGCCAACAATCCAACCCCAACCCATCCCCACCACGCCAACTAAAGCAAGGCTCTGTGTCTTGCTGCACCCAATGGAAGTTGTGACTTTGGCTCTGCCCAAAGGCCACCATTCTCCTGTGGCTGAGCACTGAGCCTATATACTCTGAAAATAATGATGAAAATAATGATTTTTTTTTTTTTTAAAGTGGAGAAAACAGGAAAAATCTCTCCAGTTTATGAATAAACATCCCCCCAAAAAAGGAAAGCAAATGCAGAGGACATCCTCAGCGCTGCTGGGTGGGCGTTGAGGAGTGAAACTGCTTGGTTCTGCCTCAGACTCGCTCCTTCTTCTCTGTATTTGATAATAACCCCAAAATCAACACCACAATGCAGTGAAAAATGGCTCAGAAATGGAAAACGCCCCCAAACCCACATTCTGCTCGGATTCTTTTGGGATGAATTCGTGCCAGAACCATCCTGGCTTTCAGCAGCTCGTTCCCCCGCGGCTCCACGTGTCTTTGCCAACCACTTGTGGTCCTCAGCCTCATTCTGGGGTGAATTGTCCCAAAAAAATTGTCTCCATGCAGGGACTCAGCACGGAGCCTCGGGGTGGGGAGTGATGGAAAATCCCCCACCTCTGAGCTGGAGGGGATTTCAGAGCAGGGACGGTGCTGGGACAAGCATTGGGGTCTCAGCAGGAAGATGTGAGGTGGGGGAAAGCTGTGATTTGTGTGCAGGGAGGAAGCTGAGGGGAAACTGAGGCAGGGCTCAGTGGTGTTCCTAAGGGGAAACTGAGGCACAGCTGTGTCCCTAAGGGGGAAAGCGAGGCAGGGAAGTGGATGGGGAGGATGAAGACGAGCTGCAGCCCCCTACCTACTCCTCTGCCTCACCTCCATCAGAAGCCCCCCCCGAGCCCCCCTCCCCTTCATTAGCATCCTCAGTGACCGTCCCTAACGAGCAGCTGAAGCTCCAGCAGAATTAAACACCAGGAGATGGAGCACCGAAGCATCTCACTGCTGGCATCGCTCAGCCCACGCTGATAGCGAGCGGCTCTAATGCTGAAATATGCGCCGTTTAGGGAAGCCAGCCCATCTCCCTGCAAAAAATAAAATAAATAAATAAAAAATATATAAAATAATAATCCAACAACTTGCAGCTTGATAAAAGATACTCCGGAGTAAATACATTAATAGGAGGTAATTGAAAACTGGTGGGTGATCTTTAAGCAATCACGAGGTTGAGCTGGCGGTGGATGTACGGACGGCGCCGTTTTACAAATCACAGCCCGGGTGTTTTATGGGGTTGGGTCTCCGAGTGGAACAGTGGTGTCATATTTAGATTTCTAATTATATTTCGAGATGCTCCAGCGGCTCTCCCCGCCGTGCAGCACGTGGGGCTGAACAAAGGGGGAATTGCAGCCATAAAAGAGAGAGAGGACAAGGCATCACCGGATGGAAGAGATAAAGATGTTCCCTCTCCTCTTCCTGAGCCGGCTGATATTAATAGGACAGGAGGCTCTCTGCTCCTGGGCACGGATGAGAAGGCTGCAGCGTGGTTTTTTAATGCTGCTTTGCAATTTGCTTTCATTCTCTGGCCCCAAAGCAGCCATCCGTGCAGCTCCAGCAGTGCTCTCCTTGCTCAGCATCACCCGCATCCCAAATCCCATCCTTGGGGTGTGAGCTCTGTGCGCCCCGTGCTCCCATTTCATGGGGGTGAGGGGATCCCACAGTGCTGTGCTCCCTTTGCCTGGGGATGTGGGGATGGAATTGGGGTGATTTGGTGCTGAGAATAAGGGACAATTCACCCCACACCCCCCATTGCTGAAGGGCTTCGGGGGTCAGGGATGGTTGCGGTCCGTCTGTCCCCGCCGTCCATCTCTCCATCACCCCTCTCTGGTGACATTCCCCATTCCCACGCTGTGCTGATGCCTCCCACCCACAGAGCTGAGACCCCCGGAAGGGGCTGATCCCCCTCCCCACCTCCCCACCATCCTCTCAGAGGTCTCAGAGTGGACCCCAACTCCGACATCTCTGCTCTAGGGCTGCGATTCCCAGCTGCACAGACAGACAGACAGACAGACGGATGGGTGCCCTTTCCCTGCACATCCCCGCCCCTCTCTGTGTGCAGGCAGCAGGATGTAAATCTCGAGGTCACATTTAATACCCACAAACAAGCAGTGCTGCTTGTAGGTGATTGCCAGGGGTTCTTTATAAGGCTCCCGCAGACGGATGGGCAGCACAGGGCCGTAAATACACCCATCCACAGCCTCATGCCTGCAGCACTGCGCTCTGCTCGGCTGTGATTCCCCACCTGGGGCTGCGGGGGGGGGAGGTGGGTGAGCTCAGAGCCCCCACTCTACATGGGACATCGTCCCAAGTGTTGTGCTGGGGGTGTGCAATGCAACCCCCTCCCCACGTGGGTACCAGCATCCCTCCGGTGTGGGGTGAGGAAAACAGCTCAGCTGGGGAATTCCCTCTGCAAAAGGGGTTTCTTCCCATTGTAGCAAAATCTCATGGATTCTTTTCCCATAATTTTTTTTTTTTAATGATTTTCTCCGAATTTGGCCCGGGTTGAGCCCCCAAAGGAGCAGCAATGAAACGCCGTGCCCTGATTTGCATGAACGGATGATTAGAGCTGAGCTTGGTACCCAGAGAGCCTCTTTTCCTTCTTTTAAGACACCCTGAAGAGATTCTCATCTATAGAAACCCATTACTACCTTTAATTAGCCTAAGCTTTAATTAACCTTAGGGTCCAGCACCCTGCTACCGTTATCCCACGGCTGGTGGCCCCTCCTATGCAGAATGCAAAGGTGTGGACAAGGAGACGACGCAGGGATACGGGATGCAGAAGAGGGAGGGGAGACCCCAAAAGCCACCTATGGGGGTGGGGAAAATGGGTCAAAAAGCAACAAACCCCCCAAAATAAAAAACCACCCAGGCTGCTCCTCGTGCAGCATCTCCCCAATCCTCCCAATGGCAGGAATTCCCACGGATGGGGCCGTACCTGCAGCCCCCATGCTTGGGAATGGGGACACGGAGACGCAAAGCATCCACCCCCAACCCTCCCCAAACCCCCCCGGGATCAGCAGACCCTGAGATTTCCCGTTGTCGGGCGGCCCCAGACGATTCCCTGCCCCACCGCCCGCCCTTTGAGACGCCAAACAAATAAATAAAGCCAAGAGAGAAAGGCTGAGCTGACAGATCGCCCCGGAGGGAGCCCAGCCTGAGCTCCGGAGCACAAAGGCGATATTCTCACCCTGTGCAAAATGCATTATGGCCCCGTGCAACCACTCCTTGTGTAAATACCAGCAATTTATGGCTGCTTCTCTCCCCGTAGCCCTACGGATGGTATTTGGATGGAGGAGAGGAGGGCAGAATGCGTCCCTGCATCCTCTGAACTCCAGCGAGGGCTCGGGGTGAAGCAGAGTTTGCGGTGTCTTTCCCGGGAGTAGGAATAAATACAGAAAGGTGGGGGAGGAAGGGATCGTAATTCTTTCGTGGGGATGGGATGGAGACGGTGGTTGGCGTGGGAGTGCTCTGTCCTAAAGGAAGAGAAGGGGAACGGGATGGGGGGGAGAGGGGCTGGGGGCTCTGGGTGGGGAATGAGGTGTGAGTATGGGAGAAATGCTTGGGGTGGATGTAGGGATCTCAATGGGGAAAGGCTGCAGGCTTGGACAGATGGACAGACACAGCAAGACTGGGTTGGTGGAATCACAGTGATGCTTTGCTGGCTGCAGGGTTAAGGGAAGTGGTGAAAATCCTGATGGAGGGCCCTTGGGAAAGGGAAAACTGAGGAAATGTGGCCTTCTTGGTCCAGGTGGCCACATCTCGTTGGTTTCCTTGGGACGGTTGGGTGCAGTGTGGGGTTGGTAGGGCCACAGCCAAGCTCATCTATTGGGTTATATGGCCAAGATCAACCGTTGGGTTGTGGTCAACCTCATCCATTGGGTGATGGCCAAGATCAACCATTGGGTTGTGGCCAACCTCATCCATTGGGTTACAACCAAACTCAGCCGTTGGGTTATGGCCAAGATCAACCATTGGGTGGTGGTCAACCTCATCCCTTGGGTTATGGTCAACTTCATCCTTTGGGTTATGGCCAACCTCAACCACTGAGTTATGGCCAACCTCATCCATTGGGTTACAACCAACCTCATCCCTTAGGTTACAACCAACCTCATCCCTTGGGTTATGGCCAACCTCAACCATTGGGTTATGGCCAACCTCAACCATTGGGTGATGGCCAACCTCATCCACTGGGTTGTGGTCAGCCTCATCCATTGAGTTGTGCTCAACCTCAACCATTGGGTGATGGCCAACCTCAGCCATTGGGTTACAACCAAACTCAGCCATTGGGTTACAACCAAACTCAGCCATTGGGTTGTGGCCAAGCTCAACCATCGGGTTGGACCCCAACTCAATAGCGAAGTCATGGTGTGAGGTGGCACCCAGCCACCCAACCACCGTCCGACTGCACTGATGCAGACTTGCTCCTTGCTCTCAGCAGGCCAGCTTCTCGTTTCCATTGCTGATGCTGCAGAGTGGTGCCCACAGTCTTGGCCTTTTGGCTCCTAAGGATTTTGGGGCAAGCTGGGGAAAAGGACCTTTGTGCAAAGGGCTGTGATCTTCCAGGTGGATTTTGCACGCAGAGATAACCAAGGGTGATTTCCAGCTCTCCTCCAGCTGTGACAAGGATGCAAGCCAGCCACAAAAAACGAGCGGTTGCTGCACGAGCAATCTGGAAGCTTGGTTAAATAAGGGAAAACGAGGATGCTTCGGCTCACGGGAAGACATGGGAGCAGAGCTGTGATTGCAAATATGGCCAAGGTTGTTACAACAAGGCCGGCAAGTCGTTAGCAAGGAGGAGCAGGGAATGATGCTGCAGTGGGGAGGAATTAAGGCAAGCAGCAGGCGTGACGCCGGCACCTGGGAGCCACTTGGGGGGGTGTGCATGGGGGAGGGGGGGTCCTGGCAGGGAACCCATTTGTGAGGATGCTGTAAGAACGATGGAGCCGTGCATGCAGCCGTACTCTTGGGGAGCTGGGCTCATTGAGGGGGGGTTTTTTTTTGTGTTTAATCCCCAACCCATCCTCTCTCGGGGCGGATCAGAGCCATTCGTGCGCCATCACATTAACTTTTATAGGGGGAAATGTCTGCCTTCAACAGATTCCTTTTTCTGTGCGCCGAGGATGCGCCGCAGCCCAACACTCCGTCAGCTCCTAACGAGGATGGGAAACCCTTCCAACACCTCCGCCAGCGCAGAGCAAAGCTACAAATAAACCACTCAAACGGACGGCTCTTCTCCTAATCACCCCATAAAACGTATTTAAGCAGCTAGCCTGAGACTTTCCACAGCTTTATTTATCTCTTTATTATTGCAGCTGACCGGAGAATCCTTCTCCTAAAGAGCCTGGTGCCAAAAGCCTTGAGTTATGCAAAGGGGAGATGGAGGATTGCTGTGCTGCTGCCCACGTGGGATTTAGGGGGGCAATGGGGCACCCCAGGGTGGGCTGCTGCTGTCCAGGGGGGGGCACTGGGGTTCCAAAATGGGGGTGACTGGGGGTCAAGTGGTTGTCACCTTCCTGATTTGTCTGCAGTTGCAAATAGGGGTGGGCTGCTGCAATTTGGGGGGTGTCCTTCTGCCATTTAGGGGGTAGGACTGCAAGGAGGGGGCTGATGTTCCTCCTTCTTTATGGGGGATACGACTGCAATGTTGGGGGGGGCGATGTTCCTCCTTCTTTATGGGGGATGCAGTTGTAATTTGGAGGACGCAGCTGCAACGTGAGGTGATGCAGCTGCAATTTGGGGCAATGCAGCTGCAGTGTGGGGCAGTGCAGCTGCAACGTGAGGTGATGCAGCTGCAATATGGAGCAATGCAGCTGCAATTTGGGGCAATTAAGCTGCAATATGGAGTGATGCAGCTGCAATGTGAGGTGATGCAGCTGCAATATGGGATGATGCAGCTGCAATATGGAGAAATGCAGCTGCAACATGAGGTGATGCAGCTGCAATGTGAGATGATGCAGCTGCAATGTTGAGTGATGCAGCTGCAACGTGAGGTGATGCAGCTGCAATGTGGGGGCAATGCAGCTGCAATGTGAGGTGATACAACTGCAATTTGGGGCAATGCAGCTGCAGTGTGGGAGTGATGCAGCTGCAATATGGAGCAATGCAGCTGCAACGTGGGGGCAATGCAGCTGCAATGTGGGGCGATGCAGCTGCAGTGTGGGACAATGCAGCTGCAACATGAGGTGATGCAGCTGCAATGTGGAGCAATGCAGCTGCAGTGTGGGACAATGCAGCTGCAATGTGAGGTGATGCAATTGCAATGTGGAGGTGATGCAGCTGCAATTTGGGGCAATGCAGCTGCAACGTGAGGTGATGCAGCTGCAATGTGAGGTGATGCAGCTGCAATGTAGGATGATGCAGCTGCAATATGGAGCAATGCAGCTGCAACGTGAGCATGCAGCTGCAACGTGAGGTGATGCAGCTGCAATTTGAGGCAACGCACCTCAAGCTTGGGGCCGTTTCAACCTCACCCCATTAGCAGAGGGGCTGCATGAATCCCCCCAAACTCCCTCCCTACACATCTCCCCCCCCCTCCAGCTCCCCACCAGGCCCTGCGGTTGCTCCAGGTTATCCCCAGCAGCCAAACCCCAGCACTGCTCACCTCTGCTCCTTCCGCTCTTATCTCAACCCCTGCAGCCTCTGCAGTCCCTCCTTCGCACGCCCTTTTCCTCTGAACCCCTTCCAAAGCATTAATTACAGCCCTGGAAACCTCTCAGCCAGGTGTGACGGCGCCAAGACCACAGAGGGAGAAGCAAAACCCCATCAGAGAGCAGCGCTGCGAGGCAAGGGGAGGCAACAGGAGAGACCTGAGGGCCCCCAAAGCTGCAGTTTGAGGGGTCAGATCGCAATCTGTAGGATGCCACAGCAAGACAAGGGGGGGATTTGGGGATGGGATTGCAATTGGGGATGGGATTGCAGTTTGGGGGTGGGAATTGCATCTTGGGGTGGGATTGCAGTTTGGGGTGGGATTGCAATATGGGGATGGGATTGCAATTGGGGATGGGAATTGGCAGTTTTGGGATGGGAATTGCAATTTGGGGGTGGGAATGCAGTTTGGGGATGGGATTGCAGTTTGGGGGTGGAATTGCATCTTGGGGGTGGGATTGCAGTTTGGGGATGGGAATGCAGTTTGGGGTGGGGATTGCAGTTTGGGGATGGGATTGCAATTGGGGTGGGATTGCAAGTGTTGGGGTGGGATTGCAGTTTGGGGGTAGGATTGCAGTTGGGGTGGGATTGCAGTTGGGGAGGGGATTGCAATTGAGGATGGGATTGCAGTTTGGGATGGGATTGCAATTGGGGATGGGATTGCAGTTTGGGGATGGGATTGCAGTTTGGGATGGGATTGCAGTTGGGGGTGGGATTGCAATGGGGGTGGGATTGCAGTTGGGGGTGGGATTGCAATTGGGGGTGGGATTGCAGTTTGGGGGTGGGATTGCATCCTGGGGATGGGATTGCAGTTTGGGGGTGGGATTGCATCCTGGGGATGGGATTGCAGTTTGGGGGTGGGATTGCAGTTTGGGATGGGATTGCAGTTGGGGATGGGATTGCAGTTTGGGATGGGATTGCAGTTTGGGATGGAATTGCAATTTGGGATGGGATTGCATCCTGGGGGGGGGATGCACGTGCAATCTGGGGGATGCACTCACAGCCCAAGGGATGCAATTGCAACCTGGTGAGGCGATTGCACTTTGGGGATGCAGCGATGCCATGGCAGCCCCACTTCTCCCCAGCACCCATGGGTGGCCCCAGGCAGAAGCAGCTCCTGCTGCTGATCCAGCCCATAAGGATCCTTGCAGTTACCCAGCACAAAGTGTGTTTTGAGCCCCATCCCCTCGCAGGTGGCGAGTGCGATTGCGGATAAATGCCATCCCTGGGGGAAGGGATTATTTGGGGGGGGATTT
>JADANK010000643.1:0-25189 GCA_021292215.1 Lophura nycthemera
CCCTCCTGGACTTGTGCTATGCTGGACCTAAAAAGGAAAAATTTCGCCGTCTTAGGAAAGAATTGGAACAATGCAAAGGAGATATTATAAATTTTACCTTTCCGAAAACTAACTCCACTAACTCCGCTAACACTCCTATGTACCCCCTCAGGGAAGTTCCATTGTTAACAGGAGTAGGGTATGTGAATGCCCCTCTCACTAGTGGATAGGTGAAAAATTTTAAAAGCGAAATGAAACCCTTAATGGAAGATCCTATTGGATTAGCAGTGCAGTTTGATCAATTCTTGGGGCCAAATTTTTATTCATGGGATGAGATGATGTCCATCCTGAGTATGTTGTTTAATGGGGAGGAAAGAGGAATGATTATACAAGTTGCCATGCAGGAATGGAAGAAAATGCACCCTCTGGGTGCAGAGGCGGTACCAGTTGAAGTGATATACCTGTTAACAGAACCAGTAATGGACGGTAATAATTATGATGATAGGGCACATATGAGGGATCATCCGAGAAATAATAATCTTAGGAATTAAGGGAGCAGTGCCTCGGTCTCAGAATTTTGCTAAAGCTCTTGAAATTCAGCAAGGTAAAAATGAAACACCAAGTGAATTTTGGAGAAACTAAGGGATAGAATGCGAAGGTACTCAGGGCTGGATCCTGATGATCAAGTCGCACAGGGAATATTGAGGGTCCATTTCATCACTAAATCCTGGTCAGATATACAAAAGAGACTGCAGAAAACAGAAGGGTGGCATGAGCAGCCATTACTGAATCTCTTGAGAGAAGCACAGAAGGTGTATGTTAGGGGAGAGGAAGAGAAGCAAAGACAAAAGACAAAAATGATGGTTGTTGCAGCGGATCAAGTGATAAAACAGAAAATGGATAACTGGCAAAAGAGAGGTTCCCAAGGAAATCAGTACTCAAGGGGCAGTTGGGATAAAAGGAATAAAAACAAAAATAGGGAAGTGAGAAGGTCGTTTCCTGGACCTTCAGAGCAGAAAGCAGCAACAAGAAAATGTTTTCCCTGTGGAAAGGAGGGCCACCTTATAAGGAGGCGTCCTGAGTTAGAAAAGGAAGAACGATTAATTGCTGTTATGAATGAAGACTAGGGGTGTCAGGGGCTTCCTGAAAGTTGGTCCCAGAAGGAACCTTTGATAAATTTGGAAGTGGGACCTAATAAGGAAGTAGCATTTTTAGTGGATGCGGGAGCAGCAAGGTCATCTTTAGCTTATAAAATACTGGGACTTAATTTAACTGGGAACACCTTAAGAATAACAGGGGTTGAGGAATCAGAAATGATAGTTCCATTTTTTGAGACCACAGAATTAAAATGGAAAGATAAAATAGTTATGGGGCAATTGTTATATGTGCCGGAAGCAGGGAGCAATTTATTGGGGAGAGATTTAATAGTTAAATTAGGATTGCAGTTGAAAACTCGTGAAACAGGAATAAAAGTGTCAATGAATGTGTTAACAGCTGATGATGAAAAAGAAATAAATCCAAAGGTCTGGGCAGGGGATGGAAACTGGGGTGGACTTGCAATTACTCCATTAAAAATCATAGAATCATAGAATCATAGAATCACAAGGTTGGAAACGACCTATAAGATCATCTAGTCCAACCGTCTTCACACTAGCACTGCTACCACAAGCTACTAAACCATATCTCGCAGCTCCTCGTCCAGACGCCTCTTGAACACTGCCAGAGATGGCGACTCCACCACCTCCCTTGGCAGGCCATTCCAGTGCCTGACCACTCTCTGAGAGAAGTTCTTCCTTAAGTCTAACCTAAACCTCCTCTGGTACAACTTGTGGCCATTCCCCCAGGTCCTGTTCGTTGCCTGGGAGAAGAGGCCAAACCCCTCTTCACCACAACCTCCCTTCAGGAAGTTGTAGAGTGCAGTGAGGTCTCCCCTGAGCCTCCTCTTCTCCAAACTAAACAATCCCAGCTCCCTCAGCCGCTCCTCATAGGACTTGTGCTCCAGACCCCTCACCAGTTTCCTTGCCCTTCTCTGGACACGTTCCAGGGCCTCAATGTCTTTCCTGTAGTGAGGGGCCCAAAACTGAACACAGTACTCGAGGTGCGGCCTCACCAGTGCTGAGTACAGGGGGATGATGACCTCCCTGCTCCTGCTGGCCACACTATTTCTAATGCAGGCCAGGATGCTGTTGGCCCTCTTAGCCACCTGGGCACACTGTCGGCTCATGTTCAGCCGAGCATCAACCAACACCCCCAGGTCTGTCCAAGAAGGGAGTAAAGCTGTGAAACAGCACCAATATCCCATACCCTCAGAAGGGAAAATGGGTTTAAAACCTGTAATACAGACTGTGGTTAAGGATGGTCTTCTGGAACCTTGTATGTCACCTTATAACACTCCAATTCTGTCGGTATGGAAGGCAGATGGCACGTATCGGCTGGTGCAAGATCTATGAAAAATTAATGAAATAGTTCTCAAGCAACACCCCGTGGTTCCTAACCCCTATACCCTAATGAGTCAGATCCCACACAAACATAAATGGTTTAGTGTAATAGACCTAAAAGATGCTTTCTGGACCTGTCCTTTGGACACAGAGAATCGAGATCTTTTTGCCTTTGAATGGGAGGATCCAGAAACAGGATGAAAGCAGCAATATAGATGGACTGTTTTACCCCAAGGGTTCACAGAATCGTCTAATCTATTTGGACAAGCGCTGGAGAAAGTTTTGAGAAAGTTTCAGGCTGGAGAAGAGGTAAAGTGGTTACAGGCTAGAGAAGAGGTGAAGTTGTTACATTATGTGGATGATTTGCTGATTTGTGGGACAGACAAGTTCAAAGTAAAAGAGATTACAAATAAACTCTTGAACTTTTGGGGGGAACACGGGCTAAGAGTGTCTAAAAAGAAACTGCAGTATAAGGAAAAAGAAGTCAGATACCTTGGACATGTGATTTCTGAGGGAAAACGGAGAATAAATTCTGAAAGAATTCAGGGCATTGTGCAGCTTACTCTGCCTGGGACAAAGAGGGAGTTGCGGAAGTTTCTAGGTTTAATTGGATACTGCAGAATATGGATAGAAGCATATGCACGGAAAACAGAGAGATTGTATCTCAAACTATCAGAAGGAAGAACCCAACATATTAAAATGGACAGAAGAGGAAAAAAGAATAGTAGGAGTACTGAAACGGGACTTAATCACAGCACCAGTGTTAAAACTGCCTGACTTAAAGAAACCATTTCACCTTTTTGTAATTGTCAGTGAAGGAGCTGCCTTAGGAGTTCTAACACAAGAATGGGGAGACAAAAGAAAACCTATTGCATATTTGTCTAAGCTATTAGACCCTGTATCTAGAGGTTGGCCTGAATGTGTCCAGGCAGCAGTGGCAACTACATTGTTGGTAGAAGAAAGCAGGAAATTGACCTTTGGGGGGCAATTGATGGTTGTCACTCCTCATCAAGTAAAAAACGATTCTCACTCAGAAAGCTGGGAGGTGGCTGACAAATTCTAGAATACTTAAATATGAAACAATATTGATTGAAAAAGATTATTTGATTATAATTACAAGCTCTATCACAAATCCTGCTTCCTTCTTAATTAAGGGAAGTGAAAACACCATGGATGTGGAACATAATTGCCTGGACTTAATAAATTTTCAAACAAAGGTAAGGTTGGATTTACAGGATTTAACTTTGGATGAAGGAGAAATTCTGTTTATAGATGGATCATCTAGAGTGATAAATGGGAAGCGGTGCAATGGTTATGCAGCTGTTGAAGGAGCAGAAGGGAAAGTAGCAGAAATGGGAAAATTGCCTAGTAGTTGGTCGGCTCAAACCTGTGAATTGTTTGCCTCAAATCAAGCTCTGAGGCTGTTACATAGGAAACAGGGAACTATGTATACAGATTTGAGATATGCATATGGAGTGGTACATGCATTTGGAAAAATTTGGGAAGAGAGAGGTTTGATAAACAGTAGGGGAAAGGAATTGGCACATGAAGAACTAATCAGACAGGTTTTGGAAAACCTGTTACTGCCTGAAGTGATTGCTATAGTACACTATAGTACAGAACATCAAAAAGGAGATTCCCTGGAAGCACAGAGAAACTGAACCGCAGATGAAAAAGCAAATGATGCTGCTTTACAGTCAGAACGGGTAATGAAACTGTCACAGATGCCTGAGATAAAGCCTCCTCCTGAAAATCAAATCTTCAGTGAGAAAGAGAAAACAACTTTTAGAGAGTTAGAAGTAAAGGAGTCAGGAGGATGGTGGATTCTCCCTGATGGTATGGAAATGGTAAACAAACAAGTAATGAGAGAAATTTTAACTCTCTTGCATCAAGAAAGTCATTGGGGAGTGCAAGCAATGTGTGATGCTGTATTGAGCAAGTATGTGTGTGTAGGACTGTATACAATAGCCAAGCAGATATGCAATAGCCATGTAACCTGTCAGCAAATAAACAGGAAGACCATGAGAAAACAACCCCCGGGTGGAAGGGAACCAGGTCTTAAACCTTTCCAAAGTATACAAGTAGATTTTACTGAACTACCTAATGCAGGAAGACTCAAGTATCTGTTAGTATTAGTAGATCACTTGTTGTGTTGGGTAGAAGCTTACCCCTCAGTGTCAGGAACCGCTAGTGTAGTGATGAGGACAATTTTGGAGCAAATAGTCCCTAGATATGGGATAGTGCAGAATATAGACTCAGATAAGGGAAGCCACTTCACACATACTGTAGGAGCTAATGAGAACTTCAGAAATAAAATGAGAATTGTATACTCAGTGGCACTTCCCTTCTTCAGGTGCCATGCAGAAATGAAACTCTATAACCACAGAGTAGTTATAAAGCAGGTATGTTTAATCAGCACTGCACACACAACAGATGCAGAGGGAACATTCCCACCTAGCCTGCATACCAGAGGACAAGAAAAGCACATATTGAAAGAGCAAGCTGCTTACATATGCATTAGACGCCCAAGAAAAGGCTGGGTTATTACAATGAGTCCCCAAAATGATTGACATCCCCCCTCACTGTAAGTCTCAGCTCTTTTACACATGCGTATCTCTCAGTGGTCTTTCCGATGAATATCATCATGTTATTTTCTTGGACTTGGGTTAGGTTGGAGAACGCTTGGCTAGCTCTGGTTGGTTGTCTCATCAGCTACAAGTTTGTTCACCAACCTGCTGCTTGTTCGTTAATTTGTGGTTTTACCTGTTTGAGCCTGCTACCTTGAATTCCAGAGATATGATAACTAATGATGTTATTTGAAAAAACAGGAGACCTGCTGTCTGCACTAATTGCCTAAATCTACAGAAAAGCATCTGTTACCAGCAGCTAGAACCTGGCTGTGAGAATCCTTCTTTGTTTTTCGGTTTTCTTTTTTTGGTTTTTTTTTTTATTTTGCTCAAAGCTTGCTTCCTGAGGTACTTCGTGTGATAAGACACTAACTGATCTATTCAGGAGGCAAGTGATGGGTGCTACCATGTGACAATCAACATAACTTAGGGGACACTTGAAAGCACCTTCCTCCAGAGCCTGAGACAAAATAACTCCAGCTTGATATGGGAAACCTGGGGAATGACACCATCACGTCCTGTAAAAAACAGGATGCAGGTGGGCATCCCTACTCCCTCTTAACTGCTGACAAGAACCAGAAGATGGGAACAAGGAAGTTTCTGCTGAGATCCCAGAGCCAGAAGCTGCCACTCCAAAGAGAGCTGACTCAACCACTTAAGATTTGAGCGGTCACTCCAAAGAGAACAGAATAATCAAGGAATAAACAAACATTATAATGAAGAAATACACATAAAAGTTAGAGTAAACAGGTCTCTGAGAAGACTCCAAGAGGAGCAGTCTCCAAAAGAGACACTCCCCGAGAGGTATTCAGCTCTTAAATGGGGTCTACGACAGTTGGAGCCAGGCTCCACCCCTTCCAGTAGCACAGGTGAATTGCCTTTACCTGTGCTCCCAGGGCTGACTCATTGCTCACCTCAGGTGATCAATCAGAGGTTCAGGCCATGTTTCAGAAGTTCCCATACACAGCACCACTTCACAGCATGAACCAATGATCAGGTTGACTAAAGGGTAAGTTTTCCCTAATACAGAGATGTGATACATTGCAAAGCTTAAGCAATAAACATCGCAACGCATGTTGGTACAATTCAAGACGAGTGACGATTGGTGAACGTCCATAATCTTTAATGGGCCAGTGCTTGATGATTTTACTAGAGGCATGCGGTCACAAGGTGCAGGTCTGTCCTATGCCCCATCAGTCCCATGTAGACCATCACCGGGGACTGCACATGATCTGACAGTAACACTGGAATACTTTGATGGCATTCAGTTCCTTCTGGTCATACTGAAGGCTCAAAGACACACGGGGAGTAATAAAGACGTTTCAGGGGTACCAGGAGGGGAAGGCCTCCTCCCCAGGGCAAGATACAGGCCATATTTCTACCCAGGGTCAACACTATCGCTTGTACTGGGGCATGTCCCGGCCACCTGTACCACACCTTCTGGCCAGATGTCTGCGGCTGCATAACTATATCAGGCACCAGAGCAGGTGTCCTGATCTGCCACAGGGACATGACAGGGGACCCTTTAGCAATGAAGATCGGAGTGCTGACCACAATATCAGTAGGCCATGTACCTATTACTGGAGGGACTACTGAGCCTCCCACCTCCAACAATCTCCCCCAAGGTGCAAGTAGGCCACACCACTTGGGTCCTACCTGCACCTTCCAAGGTGTCACAGGATGAACCAGATCAGTTTATGCCCGTGACAGGGGGGCAGTAGGCCCCTGCCCTCCCCACCCCCCGCCTGGCCCCACAAAAATGGGAAGGAAGGGGGAAAAGGAAAAAAAACAGCGGCAACAATCTATGGAGGTAAACTTATTTTACTAACTATGATATCGGAATGCAAAATAATACAATATAATACAATCTAATTGAAATTGAGTCTAATAAATCAAATAAGATATGAGAGAGAGTTCCCGAGACCGAGTCAAACCTGAAAAAAGCTTGGAACGGCTAGGAAAGCACCCTCCAGCACCCACTGCCAGGCAGTAAGAGACCGCCCCCCGTCCCCCGGAAGGGTCAGATCCCATGACTTCCGTAATGTATAGGGATAGGTACGTAGAATTAGAGCATTAACACTTTAATTCCAGTACATGATGTTTTGATGTGGAATATTGAAAATCAAAAAAAAAACAAAACCATGACATTCCACCCCTTATTCTACATCACTACATCATGCTTTATATATATATATATATATATATATATATATATATACATACACATACATACAGATACAAACAAAACAAAGATTAAAAAAAAAAAATGCATCACACACACACGTCTATATACATATACATAGAATTACTGTCTGCACTCCCCCAGCATCAAATTTCCTTGTGGTACACATTGAACATCCCCATTCTTCTGCATTACCCACCACGTCGACCCAGGTCCCTGGGCAAAAACTGTACCGCGGAGAGGTTTGCCCTTTCCAGAAGCTGGAAGAACCCAAAATGCTTTTCCCAACATGCTCTTTACATGTACAACAGGGACCTTATCTCCCTCTACGGTATGTAGGGAGCTGGACTGGGTAGGACCATCACGATTGATAGATCCTCTGGTATTGACTAACCAGGTGGCTTCTGCCAAATGCTTCTCCCAGTGCTTAAATGTTCCGCCACCCATTGCTTTCAGCATAGTTTTTAACAACCCATTGTATCGTTCAATTTTACCAGAGGCTGGTGCATGGTAGGGAATATGGTAAATCCACTCAATGCCATGATCTTTGGCCCAAGTATTTACAAGAGAATTTTTGAAATGAGTCCCATTATCTGACTCAATTCTTTCTGGGGTGCCATGTCGCCAAAGGACTTGTTTCTCAAGACCCAGTATGGTGTTTCGGGCGGTAGCATGGGGTACTGCATATGTTTCAAGCCACCCAGTGGTTGCCTCCACCATGGTAAGCACATAACACTTACCACTGTGGGATCGTGGCAAAGTGATATAATCAACCTGCCATGCCTCTCCGTATTTGTACTTTTGCCATCGCCCTTCCTCCCAGAGTGGTTTCATCCTCTTGGCTTGTTTGATTATGGCACATGTTTCACAGTCATGAATAACCTGTGCAATAGCATCCATAGTTAAGTCCACCCCTCGGTCTCTAGCCCATTTATATGTTGCGTCTCTCCCCTGATGGCCCGAGGTCTCATGAGCCCACCGAGCTAGAAATAATTCACCCTTGTTCTGCCAGTCCAGGTCTATCTGAGCCACCTCAATTTTGGCAGCTCGGTCCACCTGGTGGTTATTTTGCTGTTCTTCAGTAGCCCGACTCTTGGGCACATGAGCATCTACATGGCATACCTCCACGACCATATTCTTTATTCGGGCAGTACGTAGAATTAGAGCATTAACACTTTAATTCCAGTACATGATGTTTTGATGTGGAATATTGAAAATCAAAAAAACCAAAACCATGACACAAGGCCATTTTATTCTATGGGTGCCTGGTTCTAAATTCTCAGGGGCAGGGAGCAGATGATTATTTTCATTACCAATCTGGGGTCTTACCTGATAATCAGTGCCCGTAATTTGGATCCTAAGCAGGGTGGCCCATGTTGTCTGCAACATTCTCAGGGCACTGCATCTGCTGTCTCGGTGTCTTTCATTCAGGTCCCGCAAGGTTTCATACAGTCTTTTCGTCCACCCTGCAGGGACTGGGGGTCTGTCTTCAGGGCAGCCTTAAGAATACCATTATAACATTCAGTGAGGCCTGCCCCCATTGGATTATATGGCAGGTGGAATTGCCATTCGATGTTGTTTTCTTCTGCCCAGCGCTGTATCATTGCACCAGTAAAATGAGTCCCTTGGTCTCTCTCGATGACTTGAGGCGTCCCATAGGCAGACCTCAGTTTAGTGAGTGCCTTGATGGTATATGCCTGGTCTGCTTTTGGCAATGGATAGGCCTGCAGTAGCCCACTTGCAGTGTCGACGCAAGTCAGGGCATATCTCGCCCCCTCAGACCGAGGAAGGGGCCCAATGTAATCGACCTGCCATCGTTGGAGAGGATTGTGTCCTCTAGCAAGATGGGCTGTCATTTTGGGCAATGATCTCGGACTCATCTTAGAGCAAGCGTCGCAATCCTGGCATGCCTGGACGATATCAGGTAGTTGTATGGGCAGTCCCCATGCTTTAGCAGCTGCCCACATTGTCTTTTGTCCCGCATGTCATAGCTTCTGATGTAACCAACGGGCGATGTTCTAAGATGGGGAATTCTCAATCCAGCGAACTCGGGCCAGCGTGTCAGCTTCATCATTTCCCGGTGACTGTGGGGGCTGATGACCAGAAACATGGTAGACACATATAGTCCTGTGTTTGACTGTATTCCATGTGTCTAACCACATGTCTTTGCCCCAGATTGGTCAGGCGTGGATAGTCCATTCCTGGGTGGCCCACTGTGCAATCCAAAAAGGGAGTCCCCGGTACACAGCCCAACTGTCTGTACAGATATTCAGAAAACCATCACCGGGTTCCTTGGTTATAACCATCCACACGGCTCACAGTCCGCCCATTGGCTGCTCTGACCATCCCCCTCGTCAAACCAGATTGTCTCGGTCGAAGGATGGTATGCTATCGCTCTCCACTTGCTCGGGTTGCCCTTGCTGGACCCATCTGTGTACCAGGCATCTTCAGGGATAGGATATTTCCCCTCCTGAACAGGACTCTGCTCTGGTGGAGCGACCAGTGTTTCTTTTCATGCATCACAATGATAGGCCACTAGGCCTAGGATCTTCTGAAGCTCTTCTTTCAAGGGTGATGAAGACAGACTGCTCCTTTGGCTGAGGGAGGCGACCCATCATGCCACTGTTTGTGCTTGGGCCACCCCTGTCTTAGGAAGGTGGGTCAGATCTTTCACCCACCCCTGAATTGGCAGAGTGGTCTTAACTATAACTGCAGCTGTCTGGGTTATTGGCTCTACTGCCTGTAATGCTGAATAGGCAGCCAATAACTGTTTTTCAATCATACTGTATCTTTCTTCTGCTCCATGCCAGACCTGAGACCAAAAACCAATGGGGGTCCGAACAGAACTCTGGTGTTGCCACAGGCCCCAACCAAAGCCATCTTGAGTAATGTGAACATCCAACTCAGCTGGGAGGGTAGGAACGAATATACCCAATGCCTGGGCTTGTTTAACTGGCAGTTTTGCCTGTTGGAAAGCATCCTGTTCTGTTTTCCCCCAGTCCCATAGCTGCCCCTTTTTTGTGAGTCTGTGCAGCGGCCTCCACAGCTGCACTAGGTGAGGTATAAAGGAACGCCAGTAACCCAGTATACCTAGAAACTCTTGCAGCTGCTTGGGTGTTGTAGGGACTGGGAACGCCTGAACCTTATCTATGACAGCACTGGGTAGTACTCTGGTCTTTCCTGACCAAACCACCCCCAGGAATTTCACAGACAGGCCCGGACCTTGCACCTTCTGGGGATTTATAGCCCATCCCCTCTGTTGTAAATAGGCTGTTAAGGATTCTGCCACCTGCCCTACTGCCTCCAGTGAGTCAGATGTCAGCAGGAGATCATCAATATAATGATACAGGTTAACATCATCAGGTTTTTTCCAATCAGCCAGGTCACGCGCCACTAGATTGTGACAATACGTTGGTGAATGCACGTACCCCTGTGGCAGGACCTGGAAGGTCCACTGCCTGCCTCCCCACCTAAACGCAAATTGATCTTGCGATTCCTCAGCAACAGGGATACTGAAGAACGCATTTGCTAGATCTAGGACACAGTGATAGGTTTTTATCTCCCTACTCAACGTATCCATTAGGGAGGCAATATTGGGTACGGCCGCATGAATTGGCGGCGTGACCTTATTTAATTCTCTGTAATCCACTGTCATTCTCCATGTGCCATCCGACTTCCGCACTGGCCATATGGGGGAATTATATGGGCTGTGTGCAGGTCTTATAATGCCCACTTGTTCTAATTCCTGCACCGTTCTCGCTATTTCATCTTGCCCACCCACGAGTCTATACTGCCTTACATTAGTAATCCGGCATGGTTTCAACAGGCAAATAGGCCCATGTTTCGCATGGCCTCTTAGTATTGCCTGCACCGCCCGGATACCGATATATCTCTGTCCAAGTCTGAACTCTCCCACAATTGTCTGGAGAGCCAGACCCCATAGAATATCTCTGCCCAGGATGTATCCCTGGACTGGGGCAATAGACACCTTATACACTCCCGGGGTGGGAGATGCCCAACCCCCAGTTTCAACCATGTTTGGGTGACAGGAATAGTCTGTCCTCTAAAACCACTAATCATCGCTCTGTCTCCATCAAATTTGGTTGGATCTCCGTAGATAATTGCTGTTTCTGCGCCTTTTTTTTTTCCTATTAGAAACAATGAAATCCTCTAAGTTCCATATCATTGTTGGCATTCTCTCTATAACTCTTACCCTTGGTTTCTTAGGTCAGGTCTGAAATTTTTGGTTGTCCTTTAGTTGTCTCCAAACCTGGAGAAGGATATGGTTGGGCTGGCGGTCAATCTTAGTAATTTGGACCCCAGCCCTAATTAAATCATTGAACATTTGTTTTCAGGAGACCCTTATGGGTCCCAATTGAAGAGCTCAAGTAGCCGGCATTCTGGTTTTAGTCACCAGCAGGATCTCTGCTTCTTCTTATGTCCGAATATTGTGCCTATTCCGCAGGCGTTCTGTTTCTCCTAGGTTGGCCACTAACTGGGCAGCCTGCTGGACTACTGCTTCTGAGGCCACCAGGGGATTTAATATAGAGACCCAAGTACCGTACAGACGGGAGGGAGCTTGCTGTAGAATTATCTCTCTCACCCCTGCTGAGAATTTGACCAGATCAGGGCCATCAAATATGTCTTCATAAATTGCTTCCCTTTCACCTAGTTCATGGATATAATTTTTAAGGTCCTCCATGGAGGACCACATCCCTGTATGTTGAGATATATCAGATTTATTGGGCCATACCATACGGCAGGCCCCCATTAACCATTCTATTATATAATGATGAAAACCATTCTATTGATTACCTGCATATAACCTCTGCCTGAGAGCAAGATGGACAGTCACGGTGGCCAACTTGGCTATCTCCAGGCCATTCACCAGAACACCTTCTGCCCCAGAATCCCACAGTCTTAATAACGAAGCTGGCACACTTTCTCTAGGTTTCTGCCTGGATCAGTGTACTAAGTCCATCCATTCTGTTGCCGTGTACGGCCACGCTGTTACATGCAAGTGAGTCTGGACACCCCGCTAGTCTGTCCTGTACTTTTTTTGTTTTCAGTTATAACAGGACAGACTTCTAGTGGATCTGTCGAAATCAGAGAATCAAGATCTGATTTAGATATTTTATTTTCCTGATCAACACAGTCTGTTGATTCAGGAGCCTGGTCATTGTTTATTGAGATGCTACCAACTTGACCTATCGGAACATGTAGAATTAGTTTTTTCCCTGTTAATATGCCAAGTTCTTGTTCTAGCTTTTCAATACCATCTTCCAGAAGTTCATTTTCACTCACGAAAGTATTATTCCTGATTTCAGCATGACTTAAAGCATTTAATAGTGGCCATACCACTATAGAAGCAGCCAATTGTCTTTTTTCTGTGATGAGTATATCCTTGACAAGTCCCTGAAAATAATCTGCCAGGTGATACGGGGTGATGTTTCCCACAACATGTAGGGGACTCCATTTTTCAATGATAACCACCAGTTCATAATAAGGGGATCCCACAAATCCTGGGATCTGCCCTGTAATCATTTTATTTAGGGGGATAGCACTCTCCCCCTTAACCCATTTATAGAAATACCAGAGAAAGGACATGACGTAAATTTTAGTGTAATTGCCCTGCCGGGCTTGCCAAGTGTATAATCAAAGAATATTAAGATAGTGTATAATCAGGGAACATTGAATAATCAAAGAATATTAAAATGCTATAATAATGAAATAATAATGAAATAAACAACAGAGTTAGGTAAAGCAAGACAAAAAGAATAGATAGAATGCTTACCCACATCATGGGCTCACTCAGAAAACTCCAGTGGAGTGGATCTCCAGAAACAAGATCCTTCCCTAGTGCTAGTCAGCTCTTAAATGGGTCTAGGAGAGGTGGAGCCAGGCTCCACCCCTTCCTGCAGCACAGGTGAATTGCTCGCCTCAGGTGATTAATCAGAGGTTCAGGCCGTGACTCAGCAGTTCCCATACAATGTGCCATAAACATTTAACAATCACAAAGAGAGTGACAACAACCAGTACAGTTTATCCTAAAGATTCTTCCTCTTCTCCAAGTTATCAGTGGGAATGAGCCTTTCCACTGACCAGATTGATTCCAGATTCTTTACTAGTATCATAGTTTTTCCATTAATATTCACTGTTTCCTAATTAACTGAAATGAAATGAGGGCTATTGGTTGTTCTCTCTATTCACATCCTTGATTTAAAAAGTTCAATACATGTGTAGTTTTAGCAAGCCTTCCTGCTGGAAGTGCCTTTTCCGTTCCCTCTGTTTTAAATTATTCTAAGCAAATTAAACAATCTAATTATGTATTTTAGAATTTAGAATTTATTAAAGCAAGCAAGTAAGCAAAACAGCACTGGGTGGCCAGGGAGTCTCTGCTCCACCAACGGCGCGCACCTTCATCTTCCAACTGACAGTCTTTATGCAGCTGATATCCGGTGTACGTAGCATTCTCGATATCTCTTGCGCGTGCATAGTCCTGCTGCTAAACAGTCCTTTGTCTTGTCAGATGGGGGCTGAGATTTTTCACAACGTATTCGTTCGTGGTCTTTGTGCCGGATCTTCAAGGCTGTATAAGTCCTGGGGTCCATACCTTAAAAGGCTATGTTTGTTGATGTTTCAGGATGCCTGTAGTTAGTACAGTTTCCTAGTGATAAGCTTGCACACGATTTGATTAACAAACAGGATGCCTGTGGTTAGTGCGGTTTCCTAGTGATAAGCTTGCACACGATTTGATTGATAAACAATTGATCGCTCCTATTACAATTCCCCCCTTTTCTTTTCCCCATTTTGTTCATCAAATTGATTAACCGCTTCCCGAGCCAACTCAAGGATATGGGTCTCTTTGACCTCCTTCTCCTCTAATTGCTCATATTGTCTTCTGATCAACATCAAATGTGCCGCTTCAAGCCTGCTCTTTACTAAGGCGATTATTTTATTAAGAATACAGGGTCCAAAAGTTAGTGCTGATATCAACAAAATCAAAGGACCAGCTATTGTTGATAATAAGGTAGTAAACCATGGGGAATGGCTGAACCATGACTCATACCAACTCTGCTGTTGTTCTCTTTCTCTCTTTCATTTCTTCAATTCTTCCCTTAATTTGGTCATAGTATCTCTTACTATCCCAGTGTGGTCGGCATAAAAACAGCATTCCTCTCCTATGGCTGCACACAAACCACCTTGTTGCAAGAATAATACATCGAGTCCTCATCGATTTTGTAACACTACCTCCGATAGTGATCTTAAAGATTTTTCTAGGGCTGTTATAGATTTTTCTATTCTTATTAAATCCTCATCCACAGCAGCTCGTAATGATTGAAACCTTTGATTTTGTTGTACCAGAGAAGCAATGCCTGTGCCTGCTCCTGCAGCTCCTATAGTCATTAGAGTTGCTATAGTGAGAGCTGTAAAGGGTTCTCTTTTCTGTAAATGGTGTTCCCCTTTTTCCCAATGACTATATATGAAATCCTCATTGTGATATAATATTCTAGGTATAATGGTTACTTGAACACAGTATTCTCGGCTTTCGTTAAACACTTTTGAGGATAAGCAAGGGGTGAGTCCTGTCCTGGAACAAATCCATTTGGTCCCATTTGCCGGGATTATCCATTCCGCTTTTTGTTTGAGGGACACCGTTACTCCACAGAGTTTCTCCCTGGACCTGGGTACTTTACCTATACACTGCCCCTTTCCCATTACATGTTGCATAGTAAGCCCCTTTTTCCCATCCTTCCATTTACACTGACTGGGGTTTGATTCATTTGTTAACTTAGCATGAGTGGTAGTTCCTATTGCTTCATAAAATGGAGGTTTAATATCATCACATAGCCAGCAATGGCCTGTCACATTTGGGTTGGAGTTGTTAAGGGCCTGATAGCTAGCTTTCATTAAATTCCAAAGGGGGTTGTTACTCACAGCTTCTATCACAGGTTTTTCAGTGGAGTTGTCTCCACTGTCAGCGGAATTATCTGTATACATTTTGGTAACATTGACGCTCCCTCCCTCAGGCTTTGGGTCCTTTTTTAGTACTACATTTGGGCCGACTGCCACAGGAGATGACTGAAGTTCCTCTTTTCTAATATATACCAAACCCCCTCTATCTGTACCTGGTTCCCAGTATCTCATTCCCCAAGTTTTTCCCATTGTCCATCCTGGATTTTCAGGTTTTGTTATGTTGAGGTAAATATGCTTACAATTCCCTGGGGAGACAGTGCCTCCACTAGAATCTCGGCAAGGAGGTATACACCCTGTGGGCCCCCAGCCTACGGATAGGAAGGGATCTTTACCCTTTCCTCCTATCCAATCTGGGGCTATGGTCTCACAACCCCAATAGGCATAATAAAAATGTCCTGGCCATTTGCAATATCCTTTCCCTGGGTTAGAGCTTGGGCAAAAATAAAATCCTAAAAGGTTCAGGCATGGTTTAATTTGTACTAGCTCACATAAAGTAGGTGTGAAACTAGGTGGACCTGCAGTCTCCTTAATTTGAATCACTTGCTGATCCTCCCACCTGATTAGAGACCATTTAAAGGGTTGGTGCGGGTTACTTTCTGCCTGGATTAGTACCAACACCCACCCCATAATACATAGAATGTAATATAAGAATAGGATAACTGGTGGGCCCTTTAGGTGTTTACATGGTTTCTCCCTTTCCTCCAGAGTTTTAAGCGCTTGATGGATCTGGCATTGGTCCGGGGAGTGAGAGCCTGGGGTTTTACCCCAGAGGGGGCCTCTTGGCCTATATCCCCACCGTTTTACACTTCTGCCTCCTTTGCCTACTCTTTTGCTTAGAGCAGCGAGGTTTTTCATCTTCTGGGCAGCAGTCGTATTCTTCAGGGATCCCTCTTTTGCTCCTTATAGGTCAACCACCTTCAGGCTCTCAAGGCTTTACCCCTGCCAAAAGCACTAGCCCTTCCGTTGGGCTAATTCCTGTTTCCAAAATGTACCATCATAGGGCTCTAAATAATCTCTGTAGAAGCTTGACTAATTAGCTACAGGTCACGGATATCTTGAGAGAGATATCCATGGTGTCACGGAGTTAACTATATCAATTTATGCCCGTGACAGGGGGCAGTAGGCCCCTGCCCTCCCCAACCCCCACCTGGTCCCACAAAATGGGAAGGAAGGAAGGAAGGGAGGAAAAAAACAGCGGCAACAATCTATGGAGGTAAACTTATTTTACTAACTATGATATCGGAATGCAAGATAACACAATATAATACAATCTAATAGAAATTGAGACTAATAAATCAAATAAGATAGGAGAGAGAGTTCCCGAGACCGAGTCAAACCTGAAAAGCTTGGAACGGCTAGGAAAGCACCCTCCAGCACCCACTGCCAGGCAGTAAGAGACCGCCCCACCCGGAAGATCCCATGACTTCCGTAATGTATAGGGATAGGTACGTAGAATTAGAGCATTAACACTTCAATTCCAGTACATGATGTTTTGATGTGGAATACTGAAAATTAAAAAAAAAAAACATAAAACCATGACACATGGGTATAACGGATCCACCAGTTTTCCTTACAGAAGTTGGTTAGCACTAACAAAATTGAGTCACAGACATTTTCATTTATACTTATTAGGTCTTTCTTCTCAGTTTGAATTTCAGTCCCCCGGGGTTTTCAGATACTTCCCATTGATCCTCCAGAATGGGTCCTTTTACACGACTTACACGCATCCATCCTCATTCAGCTATCCGGACGGCAGCTTCTGTGGTAAGCAGAACAATAAAAGGCCCTTCCCATCTAGGGGTGAGGGATACTTCCCTCCAAGTCTTAATCAACACTCGATCTCCCAGTTTCAACTGATGGATTGTCATATTTAGGGGTAGCCTTTGTACAATAAGGCCCCTCTTTCTCAGCTCATTTCGTCTTTTCATTAACTCCACTATTGTATGGGAACTGCTGAGTCATGGCCTGAACCTCTGATTAATCACCTGAGGCGAGCAATGAGTCAGCCCTGGGAGCACAGGTGAAAGCAATTCACCTGTGCTGCAGGAAGGGGTGGAGCCTGGCTCCACCTCTCCTAGACCCATTTAAGAGCTGACTGCCAGCAGGGAAGGATCTTTCTCTTCAGAAGGTCCACTCTATTGGAGTTTCCTGAGTGAGCCCACGACATGGGTAAGCATCCTATTTTTTTCTCTTTGTCTCGCTGTGCCTAACTGTCTTGCTTATTTCATTATTATAACATCTTAATATTATTTGGTTATGTAATATTTCTTTATATAATTTTCATTGATTATACAACTACATATTCCCATAAAGAGTGTTCCTCAATCTTTAGATGTTCTACTACTAATTCGAAGTCATATGGCATCCCATATAACACTTCAAAAGGAGGAATGTCTGTATCCATTCTAGGTTGGGTCCTTAAATTTAACAGGGCCAGTGGTAAGTGCTTAACCCAAGACTTTTTAGTTTCTGTCATTGATTTAGTAGGCTGTTTCTTGATTTCTCTGTTCATTTTTTTCTACTTTCCCCAAGCTTTGGGGATGCTATGGAGCGTGGAATTCTCACTTAATTCCGAGTGGCTCTGAGGCCTCCTTCACTCTTCTGGAAATAAAATGAGGTCCTCTGTCTGAGTCTATTACCTCAATATTCCCATATCTGGGGATGATGTTTTCAAATAATATTTTTACCACTGTTTGGGCAGTGGCTCTAGCTACTGGGTAAGCTTCTACGTAATACGTCAGATGGTCCACTATCACCAATAAATGTTTATATCTCCCACTTCCAGGCAATTCTGTAAAATCTGCCTGGATTTTGGCAAACGGTCTTAAGCCTAATTCTCTTCTACCCGGTATCCTTTCCCGTAGATGCTGCCTATTAACTTTCTTACAGGTCAAGTATTCTCCTAAAACAGGCTTGGCTATGTTGTATACTCCAATGCATGTATGTTTTGTGCTAAATTGGTCCACTAGTGCCTGGATTCCCCAATGCGTTTTTCTATGGAATTCTTTCATTACTTTCCAGGCGAGCCCTTTTGGTAATATTTCCCGACCGTCAGGAAGTAACTATTTCCCATCTCTCTGTTCAATACCCATTTGCAGTAATCTCTCCTTTTCCTTAGTAGTAAAACTCTTTTCATGGGGTTTTTGTTCTTTAGGCTTCTTGATCCCTAATTCTTTAACTATCAACAAAGCTGCTCTCTTGGCTTCCTTATCAGCCAGGTTATTCCCTCTTATCTGATTGCATATTCCTTTTTGGTGACTTCTTATATGTACAATTGTGATTTGCTTTGGTCCTCTCGGAGCTTGCAGTGTTTATCTGATGAGATATTCATGAACCAACCCTTTTCCTTGTGAATTTATTAATCCCCTTTCTTCCCATATCTTCCCGAAGGTGTGAACTACCCCGCAGGCATATTTAGAGTCAGTATATATAGTCCCCTTTTTATCTTTAAGTAATATTAGCGCCCTCAATAGGGCGTATAGTTCACAAGCTTGGGCAGACCAGGATTTATCGAACGCCCCTGATTCGGCTACTGATAATGTTCGCCCATCAACTATCGCGTATCCTGATCTACGCTTTCCATTTACCACCTGAGAAGACTCGTCTACATATAATTTTTCTCCTTCCTGTAACTCCTCCTCCAGGTCTTCTCAAATCTTGGATTGATGCTCTATACATCGTATACAATCATGGGTTAGATTTTCGTTTGGTTCTCCATAAAGAAACTGAGCAGGGTTCTGTAAGCCTGTGGTCTCAATTTCCAGTCTGGGGGAATGTATTAATATCCCTTCATATTTTAACAATCTAGCATCAGTTATCCATTTATCTGCCTTTTGTTGTAGTACTCCCCTGATGTTGTGGGAGGTATATACTTTTAATTCTCCTCCAAAAGTTAATTTTCCAGCTTCCTCTACTAAAAGGGCTACTGCTACTATAGCTTGTAGGACAGGTTGGCCATCCTTTACTCACAGGATCAAGTAACTTAGGAAAAATATCCCACAGGTTTCTTCCTTCCTGCCCATTCTTGTGTCAGGACCCCAAATGCCGTCCCTTCATCTACATTCACAAACAAGTAGAATGGTCTCTTAATATCTGGTAGGCTTAATACTGGGGCATTAACTAAGTCCATCTTTAATTTCTCTAGTTTCCGATCCTCCTCCTGGCCCCATTTCAAATGTCCATCTTTGGTTAATTTTTCATATAAGAATTTTACCTTACTGCTATAGTTCTCAATTCATTGTCTACAATATCCTAGTAATCCCAGGATTTGTCTTATTTGCCTTTTATTTTTCGGAGCCTGGAGAGATAAAATTCCATTCACCCTTTCAGGGTCTAATTTCTCATCCCTTTTTGCTAACCAATGTCCTAAATACTTTACTTCCTCTTCTGTAAACTGTGATTTTGACTTTGATACTTTTAGTCCCTTTAGGCCTAAGAAGTTTAGTAACTTAATGCTTTCTTTTCAGACTGCTACCTCATCTGCCCCTGCCAGAAGCAAGTCATCTACATATTGCACTAAGGTTACCTGGGGATTTGGTTGATAAGTACCCAGTACCTGTTCTAGTGCTTGACCAAAAAAATTAGGCGACTTTGTGAATCCTTGGGGTAACACTGTCCACCTTAACTGTTGTTTCCTATGGGTTCGGGGATCCTCCCATTCAAACGCAAAATAATCCCTACATTCCTCCTTAAGGGGGCAGGCCCAAAATGCATCTTTTAAGTCTATGACTGTATACCACTTCAGTTCTGGTGCTAACTGGCTTAATAGAGTATAAGGGTTGGCGACTACTGGGAACCAGGTGATTGTTCTCTTGTTTATTTCCCTTAAGTCATGCACTAGCCTATATGACCCATCAGGTTTCTTTACAGATAATATGGGTGTGTTGAATGGTAACATGGCTGGAGAGCTGGGCAGAAAGAAACCAGATGAGGTTTAACAA
This sequence comes from Lophura nycthemera, assembly GCA_021292215.1. Classification (NCBI taxonomy): domain Eukaryota; kingdom Metazoa; phylum Chordata; class Aves; order Galliformes; family Phasianidae; genus Lophura; species Lophura nycthemera. The sequence goes on from JADANK010000643.1 coordinate 20,144, forward strand.
AAGCAAGTGTAGAGTCTTGCATCTGGGAAGGAATAATCGCATGCACCAGTACAGGTTGGGGGATGACCTGCTGGAGAGGAGCTCTGCGGAGAGGGACCTGGGTGTCCTGGTGGATGACAGGTTGGCCATGAGCCAGCAGTGTGCCCTTGTGGCCAAGAGGGCCAATGGCATTCTGGGGTGCATTAAAAAGAGTGTGGCCAGCAGGTCGAGGGAGGTGATCCTCCCCCTCTACTCTGCCCTGGTAAGGCCTCATCTGGAGTACTGTGTCCAGTTCTGGGCTTCCCAGTACAAAGAAGACAGGGATCTCTTGGAAAGAGTCTAGCGGAGGGCCACAAAGATGGTGAAGGGCCTGGAGCGTCTCTCCTATGAGGAAAGGCTGAGTGAGCTGGGTCTGTTTAGCCTTGAGAAGAGAAGACTGAGAGGAGACCTGATCCAGGTCTATAAATATCTAAGGTGTGGGGGGCAGAGTGGCGAGGCCAGACTTTTCAGCGGTATGTGGAGACAGGACAAGGGGAAATGGCCGAAAACTGGAGCATAGGAAGTTCCGCACAAATGTGCGCAAGAACTTCTTTACGGTGAGAGTGACGGAGCACTGGAACAGGCTGCCCAGGGAGGTTGTGGAGTCTCCTTCTCTGGAGATATTCAAGACCTGCCTGGACGCCTACTTGTGCGACCTGGTGTAGAGAACCTGCTTTGGCAGGGGGGTTGGACTCAATGATCTCTGGAGGTCCCTTACAATCCCTACAATTCTGTGATTCTGTGAACATGCAAGGTTCTAACAAGCCCTTTGCTATTAACCTCTCAATCTCTGGTTGGAGTCCCTGTTGGCCTTCCTGTGGAATAGGGTACTGTTTTATCCTCACAGGGATCTCTGGGTTCTTAATGGTTACTTAAAAAGGGGCAATTAAGTAAGGAGAGGACAAGATGAGGATTAACTCTTGTTTAGGAATGTAGGTAAGCAGGATGGGTGGTCAGATAAGAACAGGACACCTGGAAACTTTGTTGACACAAGGAATGGGTCAGGATCGGATTACTTCTGTCAGAGACAATGGGTCTTCTCCCATGACCATCAAAGGAGACCCTCCACTGCTCATGGAGGGACCATATGTTGTTAAGTCAGGAATGTAATGAATATGCATGTAAATTCCACTGATTGTGTATTTGTTCGGCCTATATCTGTACCAAGCTTCTTCCTTACATTGGGCAAGATAGGTGGAAATATCCCCCTTGCACCCAGTGCCTGCGCAGCACTGATTGAAACGTACCTGCTTCATAATCTAACTTTGGGTTGTGGAGTCTGATTCCGTGAGTCACAATATCCAATTTCCCCCACCGAATCTGAGGTATACCACACCTCAGGATTTATCTGTTTCTCATCCTTTACTGTCAGAGCACACAATTTTACGGTCAGCTCCTTATTTCTGACTTCCAAATTAACTCCCAATTCAATAATCAAATCTCTTCCCAGCAAATTATACTCTGTTTCAGGCACCAGCAAAAAGTAACCTAAACCATACTTACAGGGTGCTTCTATCTGTACTCCTTTGATTACTGGTACTTTAAATGGTTCACCTTTGGCTCCGATTACTTGGAGTTTTTCTGAGGAAATTGAACATCCCCAAGGCAGCTTTTGAACAGTTGATCTTTCTGCTCCGGAGTCTACAAGGAACTCCATTTCTTGGCACTGAGGACCCACTCTCAATTTTATCAAGGGCTCTGTTCCTTTAGGGGTCCCCAGCACATAGAGCTCCTGACCCCATTAATCTTCCTGGAACATCTTTTCATCCTGTATTTGCTTTCTACAATCTTTTTTATGTCCTTTTTTTCTGACAGTAAAAGCATTCAATTTGCCTCATATCCCTAGTCACTCCCTGTTTTCCATCTCCTTGTTCCCTTGATTGAGAGCCTTTTCTCTCTCTGAAGAATTCCCGCTTTGATTGTTGCCCTTCTCTTACTGCTGCCACTTAAATTCTGGCTTGCTTCTTGTGGATCTCTTCTTCTCGTCTCACATTCACCTTCTGTGCTTCCCTCAGTAATTAGTCTAGTCCCCTATCCTGCCAGTCTTCCAACTTTTCTAATTTCCTCCTAATGTCAGTCCAAGATCTCGCCACAAACTGTGTTTTTAGCAGTGCCTGTCCTACGGGAGTAGCAGGGTCTACTCCCGAATACAGCTGCAGGCTTTTTTTGCAGCCTTTCCAGCCATTCAGTTGGAGTTTCATCCTTCTTTTGCTGCTCACTAAAAGCCTTATTAATATTTTGCCCCCGAGGAACTGACTCCCTGATTCCTTGAATGATAATCGTTCGGAGGTCTGACATATTAGCTTGGTAGTCTGCATTTTGATTATTCCGGGGGGGCCTTTGGAGGGGCCACGTCTCATCTGCTCCCGGGCCAGCCTGATGTTGATGATCCCAAATTCTCATCCCTGCCCTCCGGATCATGTCCCTCTCTTCTGCAGTAAATAAGATTCCTAATATAGATTGTAACTCTTCCCAGGTGTAAAGACTTGGTCCCAAAAACTGGTCCAGTCTTTCAGAAACTCCCAATGGGTCTTCTAGTAAACTCCCCATTTCCCTTTTAAACTCTCTAATGTCCCCTGAATTCAAAGGAGTAGAAACGTACCCTACTCCTAGCTGCTGTCCGGGTCCCATCACTGGGACTTCCCTCAGGGAAAACAACTTTTCCTCCCTGGAATTTTTTCGTTTAGTCTGGCTCCTGGTTTTCCTCTGGAATCTTGGTAAGTCAGGATAATTTGACTCCTCCTCATCATCAGGCTCTATCCCTTTATCTTCTACCAGATTATCTTCTACCAGAACCTCTATTGGAGTCTGGGGGGCAAAGGCAGGTTTGGGAGCTACGGGAAGTTGGGGAGCTGCAGGAAGCTCGGGGGGGATATAAGGAAAGGAGGAGGGGACCAGGGGATTTCTTCTTCATTTTTAATCTTTTCTCTTTGTTTCTTTAAGGCTAAAGAGGAAAAGTTCGGGTTTCTGGCACAATCCATAAGCTAGTGTATTCACTTTACTCATTGCTAAATGGCTTTTTGGAGTTAACGTAAATATTTAAGGCCTGGCATATCCAGTCCTCAAAGGATCCGAATATCGGCCAGAACAAACTATCTGCCCTAATCTGTTTTCCTCCTCAAACTTCCATACAATAATGGACCATTTTCTCTTTGCTCTTTCGTTTCCTCGAGGGAAAGTTCCCCCAGTACTTAATCATAAGTCCTAGTGGACTTTAGAATTTATTAAAGCAAGCAAGTAAGCAAAACAGCACTGGGTGGCCAGGGAGTCTCTGCTCCACCAACGGCGCGCACCTTCATCTTCCAACTGACAGTCTTTATGCAGCTGATATCCGGTGTACGTAGCATTCTCGATATCTCTTGCGCGTGCATAGTCCTGCTGCTAAACAGTCCTTTGTCTTGTCAGATGGGGGCTGAGATTTTTCACAACGTATTCGTTCGTGGTCTTTGTGCCGGATCTTCAAGGCTGTATAAGTCCTGGGGTCCATACCTTAAAAGGCTATGTTTGTTGATGTTTCAGGATGCCTGTAGTTAGTACAGTTTCCTAGTGATAAGCTTGCACATGATTTGATTGACAAACAATTGATCGCTCCTATTACACTTCTGTTTTGCTTAAGTAGCATAGTTTTCAGGATGCTATAGGTATGCTCAACTATGGCTTGTCTTGTAATACTGCAATACTTTCTAGGATACATATCCCAGGCCATTATCTGTACAGATTGTAGGGCTGTTTTTCATGCCCTGAGGTAATACCGTCCAATGATACTGATTTGCGGAATCAAACTCTATAACCCAGAGTTAGGTTATAAAGCAGGTAGGTTTTATTCAGCATTTGGCGCCAAGCTGGATGCAAGGGGGATAGCTCCTCCAAACTTGCACACCGTAAGGAAGAAGCTTGGTACAGATATAGGCCGAACGAATACACAATCAGTGGAATTCACATGCATATTCATTACATTCCTGACTTATCAACATATGGTCCCCGCCATGAGCAGTGGGGGTCTCCTTTGCGTGGGAGAAGACCCATTGTCTCTGACAGAAGTAATCCAATCCTGACCCATTCCTTGTGTCAACAGAGTTTCCAGATGCCCTTTTCTTATCTGACCACACATCCTGCTTATCTACATTCCTAAACAAGAGTTAATCCTTATCTTGTCCTTTCCTTACTCAATTCCCCCCTTTTTCTTGAACCTAGCAAATTCTTTTGCTAAATTGCTCCATTCGGTAAAAGGGAAGTTTTGAAATAACTCCCACTTCCCACTTTCTGCCTTAGCTTGTGCCTTTTCCATTCCTCATAACTATCCCCAGAAGTTTTACATATCCATAATGCACATCTCATTGCAACACACATAAAAATGAGCAAGATGATTATAATAATACAAGCCACAAAGAGTTGCTTTAGCCACGTAAAGTTAGGTAACCGGCTGGTAAGTTTTTCCCACAATTCTGTAAATCCTAATGAGGTGTCATCCATCGTTACCTGATGAAGTAATTTAGTGTGCTCCCATATTGCCTGTAGATCAGTTTCTATCCTTCGAGTATAAGCACAACAACTCTGATTAATTATCACACAAACCCCTCCCTCTTTGGCTGTTAGGAGATCCAATGCCATTCTATTTTGTAATGCAACCTTACTAAGCACTGAAATCTCAACTTGTAATGCTTTGATTGCATCAGCGGTTGCGTTCTCTATTATCTCTAGAGTGGCCAAAATATTAACAATTGCTTTCTCCAGCTCACTTACTCCAAGAGATGCGATGAGCCATCTCACAAAGCTGTGGAAACCAGTAAGTTTTTCCACCAAAGGATTTAGTACTCTTCTCACCCGTCTCCAGGGTGCTCTCAAGAGTCCCTGTGATATTTCCTCATGCACCATGGTCTGAGGTACCAAGTATCTATCCTGTAGTGCATGTTCCAATCCAATTTGGAATTGTCCAATTAAGCACTACTACCCCATAGACTGGCACCCCCCCTGCTCTGGGGAGGGCTGTACATATCCAACAATTTATTAGGTTAAAATTTTGGGCCA
>JADANK010000644.1:0-22683 GCA_021292215.1 Lophura nycthemera
ACCTATGACCCAAAGGACAATCTTTATCACATTAAGAATTCCTCAGTGCCAAGGCAGGACCTGGTGTCCTTCTCACTAAGAATGCCAAGTGTGTTGCATTATGCAAAAATCTTGGGTGTCTTTTGTTGCTCTTTATGATAGACTATGGCTTTTTTGAGTGTCTGAACTCATTTCTATTCAGACCTCTATAAAACCATCTGCGCAGGAAGAGTTTAAAATATTGCAGAATAAAATTGGGAATATTATTTTCCAAATCATTTCTGAAGATGAAGTGAGGGATAGGAATGGACTAGGTTGGGGATGGAGAAAGAAAGAGAGAAAGTGACAAGAAGAATCTGGGGTCTTGATGCCCTGAGGTGCTGAAGGCTGTGTTGGCAGGTGGACATGGGCACAAGTGTTAAACCTACTTTGCATATAAATTGACACACTTAAAAATGATGCACACATCTTTAGCAGATGCATTTTCCTTGCTAGGCAAATAAAAACATTCTTGTTGCTTAAGTTCACCTACATTGAAAACAAAATGCATAAGAGCTATTCAAGAGAAATAACAGACTTGAGCTCCAGCTTGCATGAATCATTAGTCTTTATGGATTCAAAATCCAAATCCAAGTGCTGAAGGCCATACAACCCGCCCTGAAGGTTGAGTGCTTTGAAAAAGAGCTGAGTATCACAGGCATATTTCTGGGCTGTGCAATTAACCTATCCAGTGGAAACTCTCCTTGGGGATACATTCATTCTCTGAGTCTTCAAAATTCATTGAATATGGAAGCAGCAGAAATGGAGGAAGCTATGAAGTTGTGTTGCTTGAACTGAGTTTAAACTTAATATTTATGTTTTTTTTTGTTTCAGAGGATATGGGTTCATCAAATTAAATTTTAAAACATCTTGAAACTTCTCAGTGAACTCAGAGGTAGAAGAAATATTCTGTCTTCCCAACTTAGTCTTTTTATTCCCTTCTAAAAGTTAGGCTGGCAGAAAAGATGTATGTTACAGAATTCAATCCAGAGAAACCAACACGCGATTCATCTCCAAACTTACAATATAGGCTCTGCTGTTCCGTGAGTGATGCAGCAGTGGCTTTCCTTAAGTCCGTGTCAACTGAATGCATTGGAACAGCTCATTCATTCATCTGTCCTCTCGTCCAAGAGTTTTCTTCATATATTGACAAAGAACATACTGATCTACCTAGCAGGCAATAAAATCAACAAGACTGTAGCAATCAATAATATAGGAACATAATTTATTTTATATTATGTATGAGCATCTTCTGGCCCACCTGAAATCTGTGACAGAATGCCTATCAACTTCAACACTGAGATTTTACTGGCTAGCTGTCTTCCCTGCACTTCAGGCATTTCCCCATGTTAATTTATATGTAGCTTCAATATGTTAGAAACAGTTAACAGATAATTTGGATTTGAACAACTCAAAATGGAATTTCAGGCATCAGCATTTCTTCTCCAGCTCTCTCACGTGCATGCTTCTGTGCTGATTTCAATTCCTTCTTTTTTTTTTCACCTTACTTCACAAAAAGCCTTAAATGAGTCTGTCCTAAACAGGTGTTATGACACACCATTAAATCCTGATGTCTTTTCAACTGATAGTAAAATTCTTATTAATTCAGTTATTTTCAGCTGAAGACAAGAACCTGTAAGTTTTGGTACTTTTATCAGAAGTTTAAGTATTTCACTCCTTATACAAACTGAATTTGGCTAACTGTAAAACATATGTAATGCTATTAATGTACTTCTTCACTGTTTAGTGAGTACTACGTAATTACTATTCCTGCATTTTTTCAAGGAATTTTTTTTTTATTATTATTATTGTTAATTTGTATTTGTGTCATATTTGAAACTCCATGGACTAATCACTATAAACTTCCACATTCCTCTCTCTTTCATTTCTCCTCTTCTTAACACAGCGTATTTTCCTTTGTAAGTAAATTTCATGTGCCTTTTTTTTTTTTTTTTAAATAATAAAGTAAAATTCTAGACATTACTTATATTTTAAATCCTATTATTAAATTACTTACTTTAATGTGGATATAGAAAAGACAGAATGATTAAGGAAAATTGACTCTTCCCATGTTAGATTTTTTCTCCTTAACAGTATTGCTTGGGATGGCTGACGTTGTACTTGCAATAAAAGGAATTCCCCCAAGTTAACAACAGCTGTCAGTTGTTAGTTAGTTAGACAACCAATTGTCAGTTGAAGTATTTGAAAATTCAAGTCATATTCATAGTAATTCTTGAACTCTAAAACATTCAATTTTGGAATGGCATTGTGCTCATCTACTGGCAAATACTGGGCCTTATTGATTGAGGATGTTTTGTTACTACACATTGCCAAAACATAATTAAAAGTGGTATTTTACTGAGAAGTTCTTTCTTCTACAGTACACAATTTATCTAAAGGATCCAAAGGCTTCTACAAATTTAGGAGGGAAAAAAAAAAAAAAAAAAAAAAAAAGACACATCCTAAACATAAATTTCCACTGCTATTTTCCATTGCTATTTTCACTCAGAGGTTCCACAAAGAATGAAATTTTGAATACTCAATATGCTTCATCAAACAAAGTTTATTGCAGTTTGTTGGGTTTTTAGTTTAGTTTAGTTTTGTTTTGTTTTTACCCCTCCAAATTTGAGCCATTTCTCTCCTTCCCCTCTAAGAACTTCTACAAACATTACATTTACTCCCCCATCCTGCAAATAGCAAAGTTACCTTTTATTTATGAGTGATCATTTTTTCTTGTCTATATTTTGACAAATAACATGGCAGAAAATGATTAAGGGTCTCATTTTACAATGTGACTTGTATGTTATTTATTGTCAAAATAAAAGGCACTTTGTGAATCGAAGTTTTTAATCATTTTTCCCCTTTCAGGAAATAGTTTTGTTGAAAACTGATGATATTTGAGTATGCTCTTTTTGTAATGGCAACTATTATCCCTGTAATGAGTTTATCACTAATTATTCCATTGCAGTATAATTACCCAAATACACTATTATTTAATTATTTTCCATTTTAACACCTTTTCTTTTCCACATGCTGTTAGTATAAGTACCCTGGCCATGCACATAAAATAAAAAATAGGGTATTCAAATTTTGTTCAAAATATTTTCCTTTCTTCTTATTCAGATTATGTTCAGAGATTGAACTTCATTCAGCAAGAAACATCATGAAGATCCTAATTTCTTTGTAAGTTAGATGCTAAAGCATCTCTGTTTTCAAGCCTTATTTTGGAGATTACTTTTTCTTTACCCCAGCTTCACAACTGCAGGTGAATAACAAATTTTTTTCATCACTATTTAACATTCCACCTATCTTTTTAGGGAAAAAAAAAAAAAAAAATAGTAATAATTGTTATTGGAGTCCCACTCTATTACAGAACGAAAAACATGGACTTACAGAAGATGATCTAGAATTTGGCTTTTGCCTAGTAAGCTTTAGTTGTTCTTGAAATCACAAGATCATTTCAATTGGAAAGGGAACTTAAAAGTCATCTGGTCCAACTGTCAGAACTGCTCTTGCTACTTACAAGGTGTTCTGGTCAGGCATAACTGTATTGTCAGATTACATGATTTCAGGAATGTGAGAACAAGAATTGCCACTTGTACCACTATAATAGCACAGATGCTGCCATTCTGGTGTCAATAACCACATTAAGACCTAACTCTGTCAAAGCTGGGACTTCTAATTCTTCATTTGCTTTAAATATTAGGATGTAAAAAGACCAATTTTTATAGCAGAATACAAATATTTTGATGTCACAGCTGTTCACTCGTGGTCCAGATGACTCTATGTCCTTTCCTTAAAGAGATGAGGGGGCGAGTCTAATGCAGTTAGAACCATACAGATGAAGGAATGCTTTCTGGGCTAAAATGAGTTGCTGAACACAAGCTCTAGGAGCTGGGAATGACCCTAACACAGCCAGTGAAAGTTGTTTTGATAAGAAAAAGGGGAAGTTAAGGGACAATTTAAATACTTTAACATAAAGACGTGCAGTTCCCAAATCTAAATTTAATTACCTGCCTGCATTCACTGTCCTTTAAACTCATTTCCAAAAAAGGACTTGCAGTAGGGAAAATGGAACAGCAGAGGTAAGGAGGGGACTTGGTATTTTTTACTCTCAGGTTAGTATCAACTGCAATAGTCACCATGCAAACTCTAGCTAATTCACTGCACATCTTATTTTTCCCAGTTGTAGAGTTACATTTCTCAGTTGAGGAAAATGGTGAGCTCAGGCAGTGTTCTGAAAATGCTAGCTTTTCAGTTGTTTGAATCCATGCAAATTATTTTGATTATTCAGAGTTTGGTCTGAGGTTGATGGTACCACATTTCATGTTTTGCACTAATTATTTCTAACTGATCACTAAACAGGCATTTATTTTTATCTTATTGTATCTTATCTTATCTTGCATTTAATCTGCAGTAGTTACAGACATTATTTCCCTTTTCAGAGCTGGGAAGCTCTTTCTTGCTTCAACTAGTGATCATGTCAGCATCAAGAGGAAAGAAGTACATGTGTAGGTCACAGAGATCAGAAAAGAAAGAATTTAGGCAGCAAGACCCTGATGCAAAACATCTAAAGAGAGATGATCTGAAATTGCCATGTGGGACTCTGTGCGCCAGTGTGTTAACTAGCAGCTCACAAGCTTTGCCTGTTTCTCTTTTACTGCTCTGGTTTGACAGGATTGGCAAAAGGAGGCTTTTGAAACTGTCAAACTGGCATGTTTGATGATGCCAGGTTCTTTTCAACTCCTTTGGCACTGTCAGTTTTTTTCATGCAGTAAAAGCTTGTTATCTGCTCACAAACAGTTCTGTTTCAAATCTCCTTGCTCTGTTTCCACTGCTGATTTCTGTATTTTCCCAATAATTCACCACCAAACACAGAAAGTCTTAGACTGCTGGGCTCCTGAGGCTTACTTTATGTTTTCCCTCTTCCACTTCAGAAGTTCCTAAGCTTAGTATTTTCCTTCCTTCATTCTTCCATTTAAGAACAAAAACAAAAAGAGATTGTTTAGCTAGATGTAACTTACAGCAAATGATTCATGTAGGGAATTCGGCAGTACAAGATCCGCTCAACAATGCTGTGGAACTCACATAATGTTGATTTAATAAAGCACATTAGAAGCTTGACAAGAGAGTACATAACGAAGCAGAGCACTGACCAAGTGAATTCACATACTGAAGCACAACACAGATGCCAACATCTCTGTAATATGTTTTTATACATAACACAGGAAGTGGGAAAATACCCATATACATGGCATGAAGTGAAACTTCATGTGGCCAATGTGGACGCAGTGCAAGAACTAGTTCCTATCATTTTTCAGATCATCTGATCTCATGTAATTTGTTCTGTCCCACTGTCATGCCTTGCTTTTGGTGTCTGAGCAGCAGAGCTCTGCATGGAATATTATGAGACTGCTGTGGTAGTAGTAAAGTATGAAAAATGTGCAACAAAGTATGCAAAAGGAGTCATAAAATAACTTATATAGCAGCAGCACAGCTTTAGCCATGATGGAATTGCCTCACTATATTCACTGCTGTGTCTGAGTGGAAGCTCTCTGTCGTGTCCCTCTGCATGACAGAAAGTGATTTTTTCATTTGGAGACTATCTAGAACATCTAAGCTGGAAAGTCTTTGCCAGGAGTTGTAAAGTGCAAAGCCGGGAAATGAGGGACACAGATTTTTCTGGCTTATTTTCATTAAGACAGTTCTTGCTCTTTTACTATATGAACTGCTTTACTTGTACTTAAGACATCTGATGTTCTTGTGCTGTGACATAGCTACCTTCAAAGTTCCAGGATTTGGGTGAAACTGAGTCTAGAGGAAACTTCATTCACTGGTGATAAGCTATGTAATGTTTTCTCAACATCTGAGCCTCTGAAAAAGGATATATTTTCTGTTCAAAGAAGATATCTAAATTTTGAATTTTCTTGTTTGGCTGAAGAGGAAACATCTCTGCATGAAGTGGCATAAGACTCTGTGAACTGTATGGTTTCTAGAACCAATATTTCTACAATGATATTTATAAGATGTAGCCTCCTATTTCTTGTCCAAATTTACTAGCTTAAATCCATTGTTATTACATTCATCTATCCTCATTTTTTTACATATTTTTATGTCATTTTAATTTTATAGAGACTGAAAATACTAAGAAGTTTTTGTTTGTTTGCTTGTTTGTTTTTAATTAGTTAGACATTACTGAAGACTTAAAGACTTGAGGATGATTCTAAAAACTACAGAATTGCCTGTATGTAAAAGCAGTGTAAAATAAACTAGAAGATTAGTAGTACATAATGATGTGGTCACTTAGAGCAAGAAGCTGAGATCCCCAGGAGGTGATCCTGTATTTGCTGTGCCAAAGATTATAAAAACACTTTGACGTATTTTCTCTTCTACAACTGTTAGTTTGACCAGTGTTAACAATCCTGGATATATTAGCTGTGGTAAATCTTTCATCAATCTCAATTAATGGTTGAAGTAAACAGGATGTTCCACAATGGTTCCCAAAATGCTCCTACAGCTGCATTTAGTGATTATCTGTGCTAGTGGTGGTCTGGTTAGCAGTCCATGAGGGTGGACCAACAGCTGATTCATCCTCTTTTCATTGATTAAGGCATGACTGGTAAAGTGATGGGAGGTCTATAAAATGGAAAATGAAGGAAATGGAAGTTCAGGAAGTTCAGCCCCTTGCATCTTTTCTAGATCTAATTCCTGCTCTCTTCTGTGGAATCCTACACCGGCACTCTGCAACCTCTGTTTCACAGCAAAATCCCGTGCTAGAAGTGGGGGTCAAATTAATGCATCCCGCCTAGACCGGCTTCAAATAATAACAGCAGTATAACTTCACCAAGGTAAGTAAATAAACAAGATCTTGTGGATTGTAATGTTTTATTTAAGAAGATACAAAGCAACCTGCACATGACATCCAGAGTGTTAACAAACTCACTTGCTTTCTCTGGACATTTTGCTGTCTGTGAATCAGATCTCAAATTCCCCAAGAAGCATTTCTTCTCTGTCTCTTCTCTGTACATATCCTTGAGCTGATCAGCCACATCAGCAGTGTTGGATATGAAATAAGAAGCCTGACCTTTGGAATTGGCTCTCTCAACTGATCAGTTCAGCACTGATTTGCCTGGCATATTTTGACAGCACTGGGAATTGCACATGGGAATTGCACATGTCTGGATGGGAAAATATTTTAACCGAAGTTCTATAGAAAGAGGTAGTATGAAGGGAGAATTTGGCTGAACAAAGAGCTGCAGTTTGTCTGGTTATTTTCCAGCCATCCTGTGGTGTACAAAATCAGGTTATCATCAGTATTACATTGCTTAGGCTCTCACTGTATTTGCACTTAAGTAAAAGAATGTCCTATACATGCTAAAACAATTAGGATACAATTTATGCAGAGCTTCTGTGCAGTATCAGACTTCCAGCAGAGTGAAAATATCAGCACATGTTTATCTCTCAGTATCCTGACCCCTCTAAGGTAGGATCTGAGGCTGTCCATAAAATTGTTGTTTGGAAGATAACTTTTTTTTTTTTTTTTTTTTTAATATAAGTATTTGAGTATCTACAGCTTATTGCAATGATTTAAGTGGGTTCTTGTTATCATCAATATTTCCTGAGCATTTTTTATCATCTAAATTTATGCCCTAATGCACAGCTGTATCTAAGCATTTTGTCTTAGTTTCTTCATCAGTTCTATCACCAAGAGTTGCTGTCTCACTCCAATTTATAAGAGGGAGAGGTTTTTTGATATCTCTATATCCAGGGTGAGATTAAGAAACAACAGTTCAAATGTTGGTCTGATCAGTTTATGACAAATCTTAATCAGGGAGATAGGAAAGGGGAGGATGGACACTATTATGAATTAGGGTGATGGGGAAGGGAAAAAGGGCAATAGAAAAGATAGGAAAGAAGCAAGGAGTCTTTACAGGAAGGAAGAGGGAGATAGTCACCACCGTGGATCCAGCGTGGTTTGTACTTCAGTCTTCTGTAGTGGTGGGTCATCGGGCGTTATTCCATTGACAAAGATGGTGGCACTGACCATGGCACTGATGGCGACTTCTTTCCAATAGTAGTACAAACTAAATTATAAGTCCACAGTGGTTGAGTCGGTTCTTTTTTGGAGTGACAGCTTCTGACTTTTGGATCTCAGCAGGAACTCCTTTTGTTCCCATCTTCTGGGCCTTACCAGCAGATAAGAGGGAGCAGGGAGGCGCCAACTTGTATCTTGCCTTCACAGGATACAGTGGTATCATCCCCCAGTCTCCCATAGCAAGCTGGAGTTATTTGGTCACAGGCTAGATCTTCCACCAGTAAGCAGTCCTGAGCAGTCTCTTCTGAAGGCAAACAGCTCCAAAGAAATGCTTTCAAATGTAAAATTGTCCACACAGAGATGTTGATTGCCACACAGCAACACCCATCACTAATCTCCTAGACAAGTCAGTCTTACCACAAGAAATACCTCAGGAAGAAAGCTTTGAGCCAAAAACAAAGAAGGATTCATACAGTTGCATATATCACTTGCTGCAGAAAAAAAGTGTGATTTTCAGAATCTTCTCCTCTTCCGGGAGCATACACAACAAACATCTGTGATTTTTACAGATAATCTCACACTGCCAATTGAATTCCGCAAAAGAAAAACAACAACAACAACAATACAAAAATAATAAAAAAATACAGTATCCAAAATGAAAAGTCTTTAGGTTTAATAGACCTCTTCTACACCCTATGAGATTGAGGTGAAGAACTAAGAGCAAGTCACTGAGCATCAGCTGTTCCAGCAGAAAAGGGGATTGTCTGTAAGTCAGGGAAGTTTACTGTAAAATAATATTGCCAACCTTATGATGATAAGAAGTATTGTGCTTAAATAATGACAACAATCTTAGATAGATCTGACAATAATACTTAACATCAGTGCAGCTTTTCATGAGAAGCTGGAGTCAACAGTAAGGTGTGAAGTGACTCCCAGATAAGCAGAAGAAATATAAACAGAATTAAAGTTCTCTGAATTGCCACACATCTTTCTTGGTCCATTCTAGTGCAACTCTCTCTAAAGTGTTGCACTCCTTCACCTTGATCTATGTGCGATCAGAGCCCTAAAACAAGCAAAGTTGTGTGACAAATGTCTGCAAGGAGAGCCCGTTCAAAATGCTGCCACTGCATCCTGGCATGTTTTATTACCATATGCATACAGCTTTTCAGACAATAAAAAGGGACTTTCTTGTGGTTAAGTATGTGACACAGATAAAGTCACATTAAAATTACAACTCTGCTATAAATCTTCTATCCAATGCTGAACATTTGTGTTAATTTATCACACTTCCTAATCATACAACAGGGAAAGCATGTTGCAATGCTAGTGAAAAAGCTACTTAACAGCAGATACAAACAAATGCAAGTTACTAATGAACTTTGCTTGTATTGCGTGATGTGGTCTTTTCAGATGTGCAAATATATAAAAAAATCCAGTCAAGAAATTCAAGCAATATCTTCCAATTTTATCTACATTTTCTACGTGGTGCTTCCTTGCATTTTCATTCCCATTGTATTTCTCAGCTATCGTATGCACGTAAGTCTCTGCTTTAGAAGGACTTTAGAAACCACATTTCAGTTAAGAATATTTTCTCCAAACATACTGATGTAATAACTTACAGCTTATTACTACCTTCACACTTTCTGTACCTAAGTTGACATGATCTCTGCATTAAGAATCCAAACTAATTTCTTATTCATTCTGAAAATAAATCACTGGTAAGAGAGAGGGCAGGTACGGGGTAGATCTGATATTCTTCAGAGAGTATGATCTGGAGAGATAGAAGACCAGGATATTGTAGTACTTCACAATACTATCCATCTAGATAAAATATCAGAGATTATATAAAAAAAAATGTTAGCATTACCTCTGCTAATTTTAATTTGTTTTTCTGTGCACACCTTTAAGTGTCTAGAAAAAAATACTTTTGGAGCCAGAGCTTCCAAAGAGACCAAAGAAGTAGTTACTTGGCTAGCACGGCAGCCTGTGGGAGAGGTGTGAAGAAAACTAGCTGTGTCCTCACATTCTGCCAAAGATACAGAAAGCAGTTGGGTAGTAGTCAATCTGCAGGATGACTTTCATCCTGCAGAGTGCTCTGGAGACTTTCATGCTCCACTCTTTCAGTGTGTTCAACACCTTAATTTTTTTTTCATGTGTACCATATTCAGGATACTTCCAAAAAGGCTATGGCTCAAGGCAATGGTTAAACATTTGGAAATCAAAAGATGGAAACCAGGAAAAATCTACTATCCAGATATAAATTCCCTGAAAGATAAACAGTAATCACCTGGGAAGTATAAACTTCCCATGACAGAATGTTACAGGGAATGTCAATGAAGACAAAACTAAGAAATATGAGCAAAATATTATACTATATGCTGAGAAAGCATAAAAATGAATGTGAACTACAAGTCCTGCAGAAGGAATTGTACAATCTGGAAACATTTTTCCTTCCTCTATCAACTGTTCCAAACTATTTACCAAAAATATGTGTTTTTTCTTCTGATAAAAGAACTGCATGAATTTAGTTTGTGAGCAGATGGTTGTATGAACACAAAAGCTAAAATCTGAAATTCAAAATGGTGTGTCCAGACACATAAATCATATGATATATTTTTCTGATTGGATAACCAAATCACAACTCTTAAATTCAGAGCTCCATTGCAAATAGCAGCATTTTGTGAAATTCACCTTCTGTAATTTTTAATAGTTGCCTAAAATTAGCTGTTCATGAGAACACCCCAGCCAGCAAACTCATTAACTAAAATAACTGCAGAAAACAAACACAGAGTAGGGGCTAACCTAGTCACTGATAACTTGTTTGAAATTTCAAGAAAATATTACACGATCATTTAAAAGCACAGTTTCCCCAGCTCTCTCAGAAGTTTGTGTGTCACAGATGTGCAGGGAAAATTAAAATAAAATAATAAAACTAAACAACAATTTTCTCTCTGTAAGGAAACAAAAATGAGATAAGTATAACATTATCGAGTCAAATATATATACATACATACACTCTCACGCAAAACCATGCCAACAAAAACATCCTCAGCTTTGTGCAGATAACACTGAAAATTTTTATTAGTCTGGAGAGCTAACTGGGTTACTATCTGGTACTTTAGACATTTGCCTGAAACCTTGTATTAAGCCCTTATCTGGCCTGAGAAACAAGACCAAAAATATATCTCTAATCCACTCCATCCACTCTGCACCCCAAGCACCATACTACTTTCTTACTATTTTTCAAAGGAACCTGAAGTCCTTTCATCAAAACAGAGTATATTACTATGGTAATTGACAGGAACATTGTCATATGTACAGATGAAATTAGAAGATGCACATTGATTAATAACACCATGATTCACTGGACTGTTGTAGTCTAAAAAGAGCCTCCACAAGGAAGTTTTATTTTAATATAAAGTGTTGTGGTTGAGGCAGAGACTAAGATGTGAGAAGTGTGGTTCAGAATCTGGATTTTGAAATTTTAGTTATTATTTGTAAACTATGGTATGACAGAATTTTGATATTCAGATAATATAAAGTATCCTATGAATTATACTGTCCTCCATTTTTAAAGAAACAAATCTGATTTAATGTTTTTGATGGTGTTGTGGTGAGGTAGAATTTAAAACACTAAAATTTTTGGAGACACTTCTTATATCGCTCTTCTACTTTTAGAATAATTAATTTGCTCTTAGGCAAAGCACACCAAATCCTTCTGGAAGGATCAGTCCTGACTCTCTAAAAGAAAACTGAGAAAACTTTTGGCAGACTCCTGAGTCATTTCAGAAGATTTACAGTTTTCCCCAGGAACTTATTCTGATGAAATAAAACAAGTGGACACAGCAGCTTTTTTCTAAGTTAGAGAAGAGAGAAAGGCTCTCAATATCAAGCTTGAAAAAGGTGCATCTCACCAAAATTTAGAGTTTCTTTTATTCAAAGCCATCTCTAGCATACAGATGAATTATGACTTAGAACTCCATCTAAAAGAGGACAAGGAAGATGCACAAGATTATATGAATTTAAAGTCACATTAGGCTCTAATGTTGTACAATTTTATTTTATTTTTTTTCTTTTCATTTTAAAGAACAATCTTATATTATTTTATCCTGTGACCCTATGCCGTCCTGACAAAAGCAAAGGCCCTTGTCATTTTTTTTTTTTTTTTTTTTTTTTTTTTTTTTTTTTTTTTTTTTATCCCAGACAAGACATTTGATTTCCATCTTAACTCTTGCATCACAACAGGCTGCTGTGCAGTAAAGGCTCCTCAGCTTACTGTTGCAGTAGGCGTTTGCGGGGTATCGGGCTGTAACGCGATAGGACCTCCCCTGCTCTGTGATAAGAAACTGACGCGCGCTTGGAGGCGTAGACAGACTAGACATGAGTAAACGCACGTGGACGTAGTAGCATAGATAAGCATGTAAAGTATATAAGTTGCTCTATCGCTTGCAATAAACGCCATCCTGCCTAACATCACATAGGTGTGCACGTGGTGAGATGGTTGGGTCACAGCGGGGACGGCGTGAATCCTGGCCAGGCCATAGGAACGTGAGGAACTAGGGGTTTCCTACGCGGAAACAGCTTACTCCTACAATTTTCTTGCTTCTGAGTAAAGAAACAAACCTTGCAGTGATGTCAAACTGTTATAGAAATATTCCTGTTAATGTTTTTTCATAATGGTTCTTTTCCTTCTAAGGACCGATCACAGTCTTTCCCTGATAAATATTGCAAGGAAGAGACTGTATAGAACTCCCCAGAAAAACAGTGACAGTAACTGGAAGAACATCATGGTCTTATCCTATTCTTGATTAATATATAAGCCTCAGTTCTTCCTCAGACTACCTCCTGTTGAAAATATTGAGCAGCCAGTAGCACCTGCTCTTTGATTTTCAGTGGGAAATGTTTGTTTTACAATTTGAATGTATGTTGGGTGAATGTAGATCTGATGCATCCATGAAAGCAGTACACTGTTTTACTAGTAGTTTGTTTTGAAACCACATACAAACATACTGATATAGCATAAATGTGTAATCAATTTTATATGTAATGACCTAGAAAAATAGCACAACTAGTGATGGTAGCAGAACATAATACTTCTACTAGCTGAGCTGGCTATGGTCTGGTCTTTTAAACTTATCGGCTTTCTATGAGAAGTTGTTACGCGGACCTGAACATGGCACCAGGTTTTTCTTGTTGTCATGCCAATTTAAATGTACGACAGAGCAAAGACCTTCAAGGTACGCGTACAGGTTGAATGCAGAGAATCCAGGACTGCACAACTCACTGATGGGCAATTATTGATTACTGAAACTGTAGAGAGTCAAGACCTGTGAAGAAACTGCTTTCACTAAAAACAACAACAACAACCAACAAACAAACAAACAAACAAAACAGTAACTCAGTAAGGGTCAAAAAAGTACCATGCCAAACAACAGGAGAAAGAATCTACTGATCCACTGTAGACCAGGATCATAGCAACTCCCTACCTTGCTCCAATTTATGGGAGGGAGAGGAGGTTCTTTTAATATCTGTATACCCGGCATGAGATTAAGAAAGAACAGTTCAAATGTTGGTCCGACCAGTTCATTACAGATGTTAATTAGGGAGATGGAGAAGGGGAGGACGGACACTATTATGAATTAGGGTAATGGGGAAGGGAAGGAGGGCAATAGAAAAAATAGGGAAGAAGAAGCAAGGAGTCTTTACAGGGAGCAAGAGGGAGACAGTCACCACCATGGATCCAGCGTGGTTCGTAGTTCAGTCCTTGATCTTCAGTAGTGGTGGGTCATCAGGCATTGTTGTTCTGTTGACAAAGACAATGGCGACGATGGTGACCATAGCAATGATGGCCCCTTTTCAATGGTTTCAAAGTGGTCAAGCTGTCTTTGTAGTGACAGCTCAAATCCAAAGTGGTTAAGTCAGCTCTCCTTGGAGTGGCAGCTTCTGGCTTTGGGATCTCAGCAGAAACCACTTTGTTCCCATCTTCTGGGCCTTGCCAGCAGATAAAAGGGAGCAGGGATGCCCACCTGCATCCTGTTTTTCACAGGACATGATGGTATAATTCCCCAATTTTCCCATACCAAGCTGGAGCTATTTAGTCATAGGCCAGATCTTCCGCCAGTAAACACTCCTCAGCACTCTCTTCCAAAGGCAAGCAGCTCTGGAGTAAGGGGCTTTCAAATGTACACAAAGTGATGTTGATTGTCACACAGTAGCACCCATCACTTGCCTCCTCAACAAATCAATCAGAGTCTTATCACAAGAAATACCTCAGGAACCAAGCTTTGAGACAAAAAAACAAAGAAGGATTCTCACACTCCCTTGAAGCTTTGGTCAGCATATAGACAGTGGCCAAGATCTAGGCATCATCTAGAAATTCAAACATCTTAAAACAGGACAAGAGCTTTGATTTGGTGAGTGAATGTCTTAATCTCTTATAAAAGAGCTCTTGAGCCTGATAAACTTTACCTCATCAGACAAGATAATTTAAGGAATGTAGTCATCAACACTAACTGCTTGTTGAAAGCTCCATTTGTTAGGTGCATGATAGCGCTGGCAATATGGAAATATGGCCTTTAGATGAAAAAAAAATATTTTGAATGATAAATGGTCAGAATAAAATCCACTCATTAGCAATTCTTTCACTGAGGAAACAAAACAGGATAATACACATCAAAAGACTATGTACTTATGTTTTAACATCCTGGGTTGTGTCAAAGTAGACAGTGTTAGTCACATTGCTCCTGAGTTATCTTTGTTCAACAGCTTCCATAAATAATAATTGCCTTTATATTAAAAGCAGCCAATTTCTCTGACTTCTCTTCCATGACAAGCCCAGCACTCCAGAAGGCACAGGATTTAATTACTCTAAATGACAGTCAGTCAGAGCAAAGCATAGTAATTTTAGTTTGCCAGATTCACTGAAATGTACTTGGGGCTTGGTCACATAATCTACCTGTAGCTTTTGTTGGTCTATCTTTAATGTTCTTCAGAAGTCAAATATTCTGGAATTAAGACTTGAACCTCAAGGCAAATGGTTCTAATTGGCTTATGTTCATGCTATTTGGGCCTTAATGAATGAAAAAAAATATTTGTAAAATTAAGGAATAATGACAACATGTAGGATTTAAGTTTAGATTACATACCTACCTGGCTCAGTATGTTAAAATAACCATCTAGGTTTCTGTGTGAATTTGTTTTATAAAGAGGCTTCCTGAATGAATTTGAGAGGCTTATTTTAAGAAAAGATGGTATCTACAGGACTTTTAACTCTTCTTTCTTTCCGATAGAACCTTTTGATATGAGGTACACAGCATGTTATATGTACTCAGTTAATATATTTCTTAGTATCTATGGGTAGAAGACGGAGTTAGTGTTCCCTGCTGCAGGTACATTTAAATTCATGGGAGATTGGCTGGCTGGTGTTAAAAAAAACATTAAGTGCAGTATAAAGCAACAGTTTATTTAGGGCTACATTTTGCCACTGCTGAAGAACAGTGCTCTTCCCTAGAAAGAATCATTGGACAGTATGTCTAAGATTTCATTCTGAAAATAAAAGATCCCTACAAAACTTTCAGATTTCTGAGAAGATGACATAACATTAAAAATAATGAGCCAAATATTCAGCAGCTGTTGGCATAAAACCGTACAGCTCACTAATCTTAAATACGCTAATTTACTTTCATGGATAATCTGGTACAAAAGCATTACAAGCACAGTAACTAAGTAATACTTTAAATTTGTAAGGTTAAAGTTTGCATTATGATTTATTTATTTATTTATTTATTCATTCATTCATTCATTCATTCCTCTAAATTCAGAGAAAATAAAGTAGAAGCAGCCACAGAAATCCTGGTGTTTTTTTGTTTGTTTATTTGTTTTGTTTTGTTTTAATTAATTTTTATTAAGTCTTCAAGAATTTTAAAGACACAATTTGCAAATGTGAAGAATAAGATCCTCATTCTACTATAATCAGTATGGCAGAATTCCCTTTGACATCAAAAAGATCATTGTTTCACTACTCAATTATCTGTGCCCCGTGTTAGTGCTACACAACTTGGATGTGCCACTGATGTGAGTTACCTACAAGTCTCAGCATAATTCACCTCTGACAAAATGAAATTGTAGTGTGGAAGGTGAATTTTTAGTTATTGGCAGTGAGGAGCAGACTAAATATTGGTTCCCTAGATACCTAAAGTTACAGAGCCAATTTTTAATCAATAAGGTGGTTATTTTGTTTTGTATTATGAGCAAGAAAAACTTGACCTTCAGTGAAGGGATATATATTGCCTCCAGCACACAAAAGTGTAGAACTGTTGAACTGGGCGCAGGGAAGGACCACAATGATAATCAGAGAGCTGGAGCAGCTCTCCTATAAAGAAAGGCCTGGGGAGCTATGCTTGTTCAGACAGTAGAAAAGAGGTCTCCAAGGATACGTCATTGTGGACTTCCAGTACTTGAGGAGGGCTTATAAGCAGGAGGAGTATTGACTTTTTACACAGTCTGAAAGTGATAGAACAAGGAGGAATGGCTTTAAAATAAAGAGAAGAAATTCAGGTGTTAGGAAGAAATTTTCTATTCAGAGGTTGATGATGGATTGAAACAGGTTGCCCAGAAGAGCTTTGGGTGCCACATCCCTGGAGGTAGTCAAGGCCCAGCAGTATGGGCTCCTAGCAGACTGACCTAGTGGGTAACAACTCTATCCACAGTAGAGGAGGCTGGAACTAGATGATCTTTAAAATCCCTTCCAACATAAGCTATTCTACAGTTCTATTCACTCTTCAAAATACTGCGTAAGTGCATCAGGAGCATTCATACAGAGAAAATGTGGGTGGGCTCTGCTGAATCACACATAGAACAAATGCTTGGGTGCCTCTGAACTGCTAAGACTAAAGAGAGGATGAGATCTCTGAGTTGATCTCCATCAGTTCTGTAAAACTTATATATGAAATCACTATTAAAATCAAAACACATTAGACAGACATGTTCATGTTTTACAGGCTGTGTGTATGTCAGGGGAACAGCTGTCCAGGATATCCAGGATATGTTACAGGTCCAAACTTCAATCTTAGAAGTATAAATGTTTCTAGCCCTCTGCACTGGAAGTCTAGGAAGTCTAGTCATAAATAAAAATAAATTAAAAATTAAAACAAAACAAACAAAAACAAAAAACACCTTCAGGAAAAAAAAAAGTATATATACATGCATTAATTAGGAAAGGAGTATAAGTGGAGTTTTGGACTATGAGTATTTGAAATAAGGAATGTAATAAAAAATGTGTCTGAATGTGTCTGAATGTAGTGAGTAGATTAGTGTAGTTCATGCCTAATCATATATTTAGCAACATTTGCAAAAAGATCAGCAATTACACAGCTAAGTGAATCTAGTGCATGTGTCTAGTTATGCCACAGGGTTTTTAAGTAAAGAAAAACAAGCTAAGATTTTTAGATTCATCTGAAGTGTGGTAAGAAAGAAACTGCAGGAAAGGAGCATTATTATCATAACACCACAGAGAGACAAAATAACTTACTGATTGATTGTATAACCATTGTGTTAGCCATGCAGATGTTATGTCAGCTAAATGTTAGCCTTGACAAATGAACAGCAGTCTGATTTTCCTGGATGTTGAAACGGTCAGACAAAAATTCATAGCTGCATTAAATACCTTCCACTTTTCACAGCTCTGGAGATGATCATTTCATGAAGTAATCAACAGCTCAAAGTGATGAATATACAGACAAAGGTAGATCGCTTATATGAAAAATACTAGAAATACTGGAAAAGTTATGAAAAGTTATGAAAAGAAAAGCTATGAAAAAAAGGAGAAGAGCAGTGGATAAGGAAAACTGATTTCAAATAAAGATTTATCCTTTGTTCCTCCCCGTTGAACTTTTCTCCTAGTAGAAGGTTAATTTGTGTTAAAATAATGAAAACAAAGGAACAACAACAACAACAACAAAAGGAAGAAAATTCCTGCAGGCATATTTTCACTCTCTAATCATCATCTGTGCAAAACAGGTCATTTCCTTCATCAGAGAAGAAACAAGGGCTCTTTGATATTCTTAGTAGAATACCATTTCAACTCCATACTCTGGAGATTCCTCTACCACTCAGACCCTACTCTGGAGGCTTTGGCTGACTTATTTGTTTGATTTTGGTCAGATGAGGTAACAGAGCTTTGATAGATACCTGTTCTCCTGCTAGATACAAATAGATATGATCTGTCTTTTCTGCCTGTGTATCTACTTCCCATCCTTTCCTCCTTCCCTCTTTCCTCCCTTCCCTCCTTCCTTCCTTCCTCCCTTCCTCCCTTCCTTCCTGCCTTCTTTCACTCTTTTTTGTTCTTTCTCTCTTTCATTATTATTTATTCTGTCTTACCTTATTTATCTTATAGTGAAATGTTTATATTACAGATTGTTAACTGCTTAGAAAATTTCAGTAGTCATGAGATGGGAAGGAATGCTTCAAATTTTCAATGATTTTTCAAAGTTTAAGGGTGAAAAATTAGAATTCAATTGAGGGATATAGAACTTTTGGTGATGTCCATAGCAGTAGATGCGAGATGTGAAGACAATACTTCATTCTTACAAATTTAAACCATTGTGCAAGTTTATTTCTTCTTTCTGAACTTCTGAGACCTGAACCTTGTGTGAACTTCAGTGGACTGAGATTATGGGTAACCCTCAGTTTCTCCCCATGGTACTTCATTAGCATAGATTTTTTTTTGTTGTTGTTGTTTTGTTGTTTTATTTTTTTGTTCTTTTGTTTTTTAACAACTTGTTAATAATCAGCACCAGTAAGGAATTGTTCATAGTCTGAATGTGACACTATAATCATGTATCTTTATTTTAAAATGTGGATCTAATTCTCTTTTTAGGCTTGAATAAATCATCTACAACCTTTTTGCAAAGTTGAAAGAGCTACAGGTGTGACACTGTGAGAAGGGCACAGAACAGTGCTTATGCCAGGATGATACCTTATCCTCCACAGACCTGCTCTCTGCATGCCAGCTGTTGAACCTACTAAACAAGGCAAAATGTCCTTATTAAATCCTGTTTGATTTTCTACTTGCCAATACCAACATAGCAGAGCAAAATTTGTTTTTATGTTTCCTTGTTCACTATATTGTGGTGCTTTTCCCTTGTGGTTCCCAAGGATGTAAGTTTAGCGTGCGTTAAAAGATGGCCCTGAGGAAGAAAGGATACTACAATGCACCTTTTCAATATTATCTCTGTAGTTTCAACCTTCTTTTCTCATTTTTGCTACCCTCCAGGTCAAGTGATAAAACCCCATCCACAGTAAGTGCATAATAAAATGAAGAAGGAAGTCCTGGTTTCATCCCCCTCATGCTCCTTGCAGCCTTTTTACAGTCTTTTTCCTGTCCATCAGACTTTTTTGGGGGCAGAGTAACAAAAGCCCATTTATTTCTGCATGGGGCAAGGAATACTATTTATACTCATTCCCAAGGGAGTAGTTCAAGTCACTGCATAAGCCATAGTGTGCGTAGATGAATCCTGAATTGCCCATCTCTGTCAAATATTAAAGGATGATCTATAAAAGAGCAGATAAATCAAAGGATCAAAATTCCCTTGGGGTCCATACTCTGTGGGCCAGTCCTTGTAATACAACAGCATTCCTGTGTCAAATATATCTGTCTCTGAGGCATAGTTAGAACTTTAAAATATTAACAGTCTAGTGGAATATGGATATCAGCTGACAGACATGAGTACGGAATGACAGCCTTCTGGAATAAGTTTTTGGTGGTTTTTGTTTGTTTGTTCGTTTTAAATAAAATGCTCCAGAAAGAATATATGGAGGTGGGGAAACTCAGGTCATTTCCTTTGAAAACATTTTTCTTCTTTTGTATAATGAAATGTATTTATTTACACACACGCGCGCGCACACACACACACACACACACACACAAAATCACCCTTTAATGGTACTGAGAAAAGCCTCTTGGCACACTGAGACTGATCTCTTTTTTATTAATTTTTCAGCAAAAGGTCAAAACTATATCTATTAAGTGTATTTATACAGGAAAGTGCTGGACACACTCAGTTACATAATGAGATTGATGTTCGTGTCTTGTGAGATAATGATCCTGAGACACAGTCCTGATGTAACTCTGCTCACATTATTAGAATTGACTTCAGACCTTTTTGTTTTCTCACACCTCTTACCTCAAAATGAATTAGGTTTATTTTTCAAGATAATTGTTCTCATTTTGGATGCTCTACTTTAGATTATGAGCTGTATTATCTGAATTTTCTTTTTAGCTGGCAACAAGGAATTGCTCAGACTTGTGCTGTGCCAACACCCAGCTGCAAAATCAGTTTTTCTTTTTTTTTTTTTTTTCTCCATAGAGAGCAGTATTCTGTGACTTGAGAAGATTCCAGGAAAGACAAATTGTATAACTGGGAGATAGTAGAAGATTTTCTTCAATTATGAAATGGAACCAACAGACTCAAATAAAGGCCTGCTCATTTGAAGGTTTCCTGTTTCCTGTTGTTGTCCAATCCTTGCTATTTGACATGACAGAAGATAACATTTCTTTCTTGTGCAAACTGGGAGGATTCTGGACAGTTATCTCACAAACAAGAAAAACAAACAAGCAAACAAACAAACAAATGAAAAAACAGAACAAACATAGAAATCACACCTATTGCTCTGAAGTCTGGAACTCCACACCCCAATTTTAGAAATGGCACCAATCTTCTGTTAAAACCCTTCTCCAATGATTTTGGAGTCTGTGCCTAGCTCTTGCAAACAGCCAGGCATTTTGCATTGTTGGAGACATTCCAATGATTTGTAACTTCAGCACCACTTGGTCATCCAGGTGGATGTGTGACTTTTTAGTGCCATTGAACAAAGAGAATTTTTGCTATTTATCACAATTACAGAAACACCTGTGCTTCACAAATTCTGCTAATCTGATGAAAATTCAGTCCTTACTGGCTTCAAAATTTTGTCTTCATAAAGTGAAAAAAATAATAGTATTTTATTTATTAAATATTTAATTTCCCTCTGAGGCTGAAGTTTTGATAATTTTACATAAAACATGCTAAAAGAACTAACTTCTTTTTAACAAAAATAAACTAGAACTTTAATCTCACCTAAATTTATCCATTTTATTTAGTCAATATTCCAAGGTTTCTCTGAAGAGAAAGAAGGACATATAGCATCTTCAGAGTGATATGATAGAATATATTGTCTAGTGGAGATGCTGATTTCTCTCTACTGAATGAACAAGGAGATTGTCTTCACGGTTACTTAAGGTAGGGCAAAAAATGTTTTAGAAGGCCAGAGTTAAATGTCATGAATCCTCATCCAAGCTAAAGAGCTTAGCAACCAGGAGTAAGATATTTGAACATCCTGAGACTGAAGGTTGCAACAGACACAAACTTTCATGACAATTTATGATGCTAAATCTCCTTTTCTTTGAATGTTCCATCCCATACATTATTAGATATCCAATCTGTACATACAGATGTTGAGAAATTCTGAGAATTCAAGCGTTTGTTTTCACTGAGAATTAAGTACCTAATGCTTGTTCGACTTGTTCATATTGTACTGTTTATGTGTTGTTAATGTTTCAAAGAGAGAACTCCACTCAAACTTGTGCCAAATTTTGGATGTCAGGTTTTATTTTGTGTTCCTGGGATGGCTTATCCTATCCCACAGAACTGCAGCTGGGACATGGGACATAGATTAGTAAAGTCTGTGATTAATTTTTGTAGATGCAGATGTGGTCTGGATTCATCCAAAGAGACACAGGTTCCTGAAAGACTCCTGAAAAATATTCTATGGTGAAGATGGTCGTGTTGGTTTTAGTTCCTAAAAACTACAAACAATGCGGAGTATCTGAGAGTTCACATCTAAGACATCGACTTGTAAGCAGAAAGAAAGATACTAAAAGACTGTTTTCATAAAACAAAGCAAGCGAGCCAAATGTTTTCTGCATGTAATTGAAAAATTGTCTTGGCAATAAAAGATATGGAACAGGGAGCAATGGCATGTAAATAGCCAATCAACGTGAGACCTGGTATATCTTTGTCCAACAATAATACCTGGACTGTTAAATCTCTGTCACAGATGCTTTATGTTCCTTGACAGCACTGCACTGTATTTTGTGTTCTATATTTTGCACTGAAAACACATGTTTTGCTGATGGTTTCTTTTCCTTCTGGTAAAATGAATAGCACTTAGGTGAAAAGGATTTCATAGTCCATGACCTTTTATGTGAATACCAGTTATTGTTACTTCTGTAGGTAATGAGATTTATGACTAGTACTGTCATTCTTTTTGTAATAATTGTAATAATTTTAATAATGAAGAGTCTATTCCTAGTCACTGCTGAGATGTACTGATAAGATGTTGAGAGTCATGCTGGGATACCCAAGCTTCTGCTGACTTCATTTTTAGCCTGTGAACAACTGAATATTCATAACAGAAAGTGTTATTAACTGTCTGTAGGGCGAACTCCAGCTGGCCTGAGAAACTTCATCTCCTGTTGAACAGCTCACTGCATGATTTTCCAACATCACTAAAAATATTCATTGTGGTTCAAAGAATCATAAACAGATTCGAATCATTCCCTTCAGTATTTTATAACCTAAAGAAAGAATGGA
>JADANK010000645.1:0-25249 GCA_021292215.1 Lophura nycthemera
GCCCCAGGTTCCCTTTCCCCCAGTGCCCTCCCAGTGCTCCCAGTTCCCCCAGTAGCACCGCCGCCATGCCGCACCAGTACCCGGCTCTCACCCCGGAGCAGAAGCAGGAGCTGTCCGACATCGCCAAGCGCATCGTGGCACCGGGCAAAGGAATCCTGGCCGCTGATGAGTCCACCGGTGCGTACTGGGTCATACTGGGATAGACTGGGAGGGGATATGGGGGGACTGGGCCATACTGGGTTGGACTAGGAGGGAGTATGGGGGAACTATGCTATACTGGGATGGACTGGGAGGGCACTGGGAGGGATAGGTGGGGATGGGGGCCGGGTACTGGGAATGGACTGGGAGGGACTGGGAGGGATGGGGACTGGGGTTACTGGGAATGGACTGGGAGGGCACTGGGAGGAGATACGGGGCGACTGGGCCATACTGGAATGGACTGGGAGGGCACTGGGAGGAGATAGGGGACTGGGCCGTACTGGGATGGACTGGGAGGGCACTGGGAGGAGATACGGGGCGACTGGGCCGTACTGGAATGGACTGGGAGGGCACTGGGAGGAGATACGGGGGGACTGGGCCATACTGGAATGGACTGGGAGGGCACTGGGAGGAGATACGGGGCGACTGGGCCGTACTGGAATGGACTGGGAGGGCACTGGGAGGAGATACGGGGCGACTGGGCCGTACTGGAATGAACTGGGAGGGCACTGGGAGGAGATATGGAGCAACTGGGCCATACTGGGATAAACTGGGATAGACTGGGAGAGATGTGGTTCAACTATGTTATACTGGGACAGACTGGGAGGAGATACGGGGTGATTGCATCCTACTGGGATGGACTGGGAGGGCACTGGGAGGAGATATGGGGCGACTGGGCCATACTGGGATAGACTGGGAGGGATGCGGGACAACTATGTTATACTGGGATAGACTGGGAGGAGATATGGGGTGATTGCGCCCTACTGGGATGAACTGGGAGGGCACTGAGAAGAGATATGGAGCAACTGGGCTGTACTGGTATGGACTGGGATCGACTGGGAGGTGAAATGGGGTGACTGGGCCATACTGGGATGGACTGGTTTGTACTGGGAGATTGATAGGAGTCACTGTGAAGCGTCTGAGAAGGTCGAGGTGGGAGCAGGAGGTCCATGGGGGTTACTGGGAGCTACTGGGCCTTACTGGGAGGCACTGAGAGTCACACTAAGACACCAGTATGGGTTACTGGGATGAACTGGGATGGACTGGTTTGTAACTAGGAGGGCAGAAGTCACTGTGAACCGCCGGAGAAGGTTGAGGTGGCACCAGGAGGCCTTTGGGTCATACTGGGATGAACTGGGATGGACTGGGGGCGGGATCGAGGGACTGGGGGGCACGGGGAGGGTACTGGGGGGCTGGGAGCGACTGGGATGTGCGGGAGGGCCCTGGGGCTGGGTGGACTGGGAGCACTGGGGGGGCCGGGGGGCTGGGGGGACTGGGGGATGGTGCTGGGAAGGACTGGGGGGACTGGGAGCACTGGGGCTGGGATGACTGGGATGACTGGGAAATGGGGCTGGGATGACTGGGAGGACTGGGATGACTGGGAGGACTGGGAAATGGGAGGGCTGGGAAGGAGATTGGGGACTGGGATGAATTGGGAGGACTGGGGATGGAGGACTGGGTAATGGGACTGGATGGGATAGAGTTGGGCATGGAACATCTGAGGAAAGGGTGACGGGGCACGGGTCTTGGGTTGAATGGGGATGGATGGGATGATGGGAGCACTGGGAGGCAGGGAACCACGTGAGACGCGGTAATGGGTTACTGGGATGAACCGGAGGCTACTGGGAAGGACTGGGTGGCGATGGGTGTATTGTGAACATGTTGGGATGGAAAGGTTTTGGGTGATTATGGGAGGTTATGGGATGACTGGGAGCTACTGGGAGGCTGGAACACTCTGAGACGCCAAGTATGCGTTACTGGATGAACTGGGATGAACTGGGATGATGGAGAACTGGTACCTTGGGATGGACTGGGAGGCGATGGTGTCATTGTGAAGCACCTGAGAAGGTCGAGGTGACAGCAGGAGGTGTTTGGGTGATACTGGGAGGTACTGGGATGAACTGGGAGTTACTGGGAGGCACTGGAACCACTCTGAGACGCCAGTATGCGTTACTGGGATGAACTGGGATGAACTGGGAGCAACTGGATCATACTGGGATGGACTGGGATGGCGATGGGTGTCATAGTGAAATGTCTGAGAAGGTTTTTGGGTGATACTGGGAGCTACTGGGATGGACTGGGAGCTACTGGGAGGCACCGGGACCAAACTGAGACGCCAGTATGCGTTACTGCGATGAACTGGGATGAACTGGGAGCACTGGTTACTGGGAGGACTGGGGGTTGGATGGTGTCATAGGAGCATCTGAGAAGGTCGGGTGACAGCAGGAGGTGTTTGGGTGATACTGGGAGGTACTGGGATGGACTGGGAGCTACTGGGAGGCACTGGAAGCACTCTGAGACGCCAGTATGCGTTACTGGGCTGAACTGGGATGAACTGGGATGGCGATAGGAGTCGTTGTGGAGCATCTGGGGAGGTCGAGGTGGCACCAGGAGGTCCACGGGCGATACTGGGAGCTGCCGTTGAGTTTCTTCTCCATACCGGTGTCCGGGATGGGGTCTAACTGGTCCATACTGGTCCTTACTGGTGCGCAGGCAGCATCGCCAAGCGTCTGAGCTGGGTGGGGGCGGAGAAGATGGAGGAGAACCGGCGCTGGGAGGGGATTGGGGCGACTGGGCTGTGCTGGGATGGACTGGGAGCTACTGGGAGGTACTGGGAGCACATTGAGATAGTAGTGTGGGTGACTGGGATGCACTGGGATGGACTGGGATGAACTGGGAGCAACTGGATCCTACTGGGATGGACTGGGGATGGAATGGTGTCTGGAAATGGGTGAGATGGTTTGGGTTCATGGTGGGAGCTACTGGGATGGACTGGGAGCTACTGGGAGGCACCGGGACCACACTGAGACACCAGTTTGTGTTACTGGGATGAACTGGGGGTAACTGGGAGCAACTGGATCGTACTGGGATGGACTGGGATGGCGATAGGTGTCATTGTGGAAGCATCTGAGAAGGTCGAGGTTGACAGCAGGAGGTGTTTTTAGGTCATACTGGGAGCTACTGGAGCTACTGGGATGAACTGGGAGCTACTGGGAGGCACTGGGAACACTTGGGAGACGCCAGATGCGTTACTGGGATGAGCTAGGATGAACTGGGAGCAACTGGATGTACTGGGAGGCTGGGATGGCGATAGGTTTCCATTGTGAAGCACTGAGAAGGCAAGGGACGCAGGAGGTGTTGGGTGATACTGGGAGCTACTGGGCTGGACTGGGCGCTACGGGAGGCACTGGAACCGCTCGGACGCCATTGCATTACTGGGATGAACTGGGATGAACTGGGAGCAACTGGATCGTACTGGGATGGACTGGGGTGGAGATAAGTGCCATAGTGAAACGCCTGAGAAGGTCGAGGTTTTTGGGTCATACTGGGAGCTACTGGGATGGACTGGGAGCTACTGGGAGCTACTGGAACCACACTGAGATACTAGTGTGGGTTACTGGGATGAACTGGGATGAACTGGGAGCAACTGGGAGCAACGGGAACCACTGGGAGGACTGAGATGGTGAAGGTGTCATAGTGAAGCATCTGAGAAGGTGTTTGGGTGAACTGGGAGGTACTGGGCTGGAACTGGGGCTACTGGGAGGCACTGGGAACGCCTGAACGCCAGTACTGCGTTACTGGGAGAACTGGGAGCCAACTGGACACTGGGAGGGACTGGGATGGCGATAGGTGTCATAGTGAAAGTCTGAGAAGGTGTTTGGGTCATAGTGGGAGCTACTGGGATGGACTGGGAGCTACTGGGAGGCCACCGGGAACCACACTGAGAACCAGTTTGTGTTAACTGGGAGAACTGGGGTAACTGGGAGCCACGGATCCTACTGGGATGGGACTGGGATGGCGATAGGTGCATTGTGAAGCGTCTGAGAAGGGTTTGGGTGATACTGGGGTACTGGGAGGCACTGGGGGCTACTGGGAGGCACTGGGGCACTGGGATGGGGAGATGGGTACTGGGATGAACTGGGAGCAACTGGGATGGGACTGGGATGGACTGGGAGGGACTGGGATGGGCCGAAGTTTCTGTGAGCATCTGAGAAGGTCAGGTGACACCAGGGTGTTTGGTGTACTGGGAGCTACTGGGTGGACTGGGAGCTACTGGGAGGCACTGGGAAGACCTGGAGCCAGTATGCGTTACTGGGATGAATTGGGAGCAACTGGAGCCTACTGGGATGGACTGGGATGGCGACAGGTGTCATAGTGAAATGTCTGAGAAGGTGTTTGGGTGATACTGGGAGCTACTGGGATGGACTGGGAGCTACTGGGAGGCACTGGAACCGCTCTGAGACGCCAGTATGCGTTACTGGGATGAACTGGGATGAACTGGGATGGCGACAGGAGTCGTTGTGGAGCATCTGGGGAGGTCGAGGTGGCACCAGGAGGCCCATGGGCGATACTGGGAGCTGCCGTTGAGTTTCTTCTCCAAACCGGTGTCCGGGATGGGGTCTAACTGGTCCATACTGGTCCTTACTGGTGCGCAGGCAGCATCGCCAAGCGTCTGAGCTGGGTGGGGGCGGAGAAGACGGAGGAGAACCGGCGCTGGGAGGGGATTGGGGCGACTGGGCTGTGCTGGGATGGACTGGGAGCTACTGGGAGCTACTGGGAGCACATTGAGATAGTAGTGTGGGTGACTGGGATGCACTGGTATGGACTGGGATGAACTGGGAGCAACTGGATGTACTGGGATGGAGTGGGATGGCGATAGGTGTCATAGTGAAATGTCTGAGAAGGTGTTTGGGTCATAGTGGGAGCTACTGGGATGGACTGGGAGCTACTGGGAGGCACTGGGACCACCCTGACATGCCAGTATGCGTTACTGGGATGAACTGGGAGCAACTGGGATGGCAACTGGATTCTACTGGGATGGACTGGGATGGCGATAGGTGTCATTGTGAAGCATCTGAGAAGGTCGAGGTGACAGCAGGAGGTGTTTGGGTGATACTGGGAGCTACTGGGATGGACTGGGAGCTACTGGGAGGCACTGGAAGCACTCTGAGACGCCAGTATGCATTACTGGGATGAACTGGGATGAACTGGGAGCAACTGGATCGTACTGGGATGGACTGGGGTGGAGATAAGTGCCATAGTGAAACGTCTGAGAAGGTCGAGGTTTTTGGGTGATACTGGGAGGTACTGGGATGGACTGGGAGCTACTGGGAGCTACTGGAACCACACTGAGATACTAGTGTGGGTTACTGGGATGAACTGGGATGAACTGGGAGCAACTGGGAGCAACTGGAACCTACTGGGATGGACTGAGGTGGTGATAGGTGTCATAGTGAAGCATTTGAGAAGGTGTTTGGGTGATACTGGGAGGTACTGGGCTGGACTGGGCGCTACTGGGAGGCACTGGAACCGCTCTGAGACGCCAGTATGCGTTACTGGGCTGAACTGGGATGAACTGGATCCTACTGGGATGGACTGGGATGGCAATAGGGGTCATTGTGAAGCATCTGAGAAGGTCGAGGTGTCACCAGGAGGTGTTTGGGTCATACTGGGAGGTACTGGGCTGGACTGGGCACTACTGGGAGGCACTGGAACCGCTCTGAGACGCCAGTATGCGTTACTGGGATGAGCTGGGATGAACTGGGAGCAACTGGAGCCTACTGGGATGGACTGGGATGGCGATAGGGATCATTGTGAAGCATCTGAGGAGGTCGAGGTGACAGCAGGAGGTGTTTAGGTCATACTGGGAGCTACTGGGAGCTACTGGGATGAACTGGGAGCTACTGGGAGGCACTGGAACCACTCTGAGACGCCAGTATGCGTTACTGGGATGAGCTGGGATGAACTGGGAGCAACTGGATCGTACTGGGATGGATTGGGATGGCGATAGGTGTCATTGTGAAGCATCTGAGAAGGTCATGGTGACAGCAGGAGGTGTTTGGGTGATACTGGGAGCTACTGGGCTGGACTGGGCGCTACTGGGAGGCACTGGAACCGCTCTGAGACGCCAGTATGCATTACTGGGATGAACTGGGATGAACTGGGAGCAACTGGATCGTACTGGGATGGACTGGGGTGGAGATAAGTGCCATAGTGAAACGTCTGAGAAGGTCGAGGTTTTTGGGTGATACTGGGAGGTACTGGGATGGACTGGGAGCTACTGGGAGCTACTGGGACCACACTGAGATACTAGTGTGGGTTACTGGGATGAACTGGGATGAACTGGGAGCAACTGGGAGCAACTGGAACCTACTGGGATGGACTGGGATGGCGATAGGTGTCATAGTGAAATGTCTGAGAAGGTGTTTGGGTCATAGTGGGAGCTACTGGGATGGATTGGGAGCTACTGGGAGGCACCAGGACCACACTGAGACACCAGTACGTGTTACTGGGCTGAACTGGGATGAACTGGGATGGCGATAGGAGTCGTTGTGGAGCACATGAGGAGGTCGAGGTGGCACCAGGAGGTCCATGGCGGTTACTGGGATCTCATGTTGAGTCCCTTCATCAAACCGGTGTCCGGGATGGGGTCTAACTGGTCCATACTGGTCCTTACTGGTGCGCAGGCAGCATCGCCAAGCGTCTGAGCTGGGTGGGGGCGGAGAGACGGAGGGAGAAACCGGCGCTTGGAGGGGATTGGGGGCGACTGGGCTTTGCTGGGTGGACTGGGAGCACTGGGAGGTACTGGGAGCACATTGAGTGTATGTGGGTGACTGGGAGCACTGGTATGGACTGGGATGAACCGGGAGCCAAACTGGGTACTATGGGATGGACTGGGATTGCGTAGGTGGTCATGTGAAATGTCTGGAAGTGTGTTTGGGTCATAGTGGGAGCTACTGGGATGGACTGGGAGCTACTGGGAGGCACCGGGACCACACTGAGACACCAGTTTGTGTTACTGGGATGAACTGGGGGTAACTGGGAGCAACTGGATCGTACTGGGATGGACTGGGATGGCGATAGGTGTCATAGTGAAGCGTCTGAGAAGATCGAAGTGACACTAGGAGGTGTTTAGGTCATAGTGGGAGCTACTGGGATGGACTGGGAGCTACTGGGAGATACTGGAACCGCTCTGAGACACCAGTATGCGTTACTGGGATGAACTGGGATGAACTGGGATGGCGATAGGAGTCATTGTGGAGCATCTGGGGAGGTCGAGGTGGCACCAGGAGGTCCATGGGCGATACTGGGAGCTGCTATGGAATCCTTTCATCAAACCGGTGTCCGGGATGGGGTCTAACTGGTCCGTACTGGTCCTTACTGGTGCGCAGGCAGCATCGCCAAGCGTCTGAGCTCGGTGGGGGCGGAGAACACGGAGGAGAACCGGCGCTTTACCGGCGTCTTTCACGCCGAACCGGTGGGGCCCTGCATCGGGGCGTCATTTTCACGAGACCTTACCAAAGGCGGACGAGGCCGCCCCTTCCCGCAGGTCATCCGGGCCAAGGGAGGCGTCGTCGGGATCAAGGTGAGGCTTTTTGGGGCGGTTTTGGGGTTTTTTGGGGGGTGGGGGTGGGGGTGGGTTGGTAGGACGGCAGGTCAACCCATTGGGTTGGGTTGGGTTTGGAGTTGGGTTGGGTGTTGGTAGTTTCGGGTTAGGAACATTTTGGGGACATTTTGGGGACAACTTGGGACAATTTGGGGCCATAGAGGCGTTGGAGATATTTTGGGGGCATTTTAGGGCTTTTTGGGCTCTTTTTGGGGTTTCATGGGTGGTGGAGTTGGATTTGTAGGACAGCAAATCAACCCGTTGGGTTGGGTTGGGACATGGGTTGGGTTGGGTGCTGGAGATATTGGGTGGGGGACATCTTGAGGGACATTTTGGGGACATTGTGTTGTTGGGGACAATTTGGGGTCATTTTGGGGCTTTTTGGGTTTTTTGGAAGGGTGGGGTGGGGTTGGGTGGTAGGACAGCAGGTGAACCGTTGGTTGGGTTGGGCGTGGGTTGGGTTGGGCTGGAGAATTGGGTGGGGGAATCTTGAGGGACATTTTGGGGACATTGGTTTTTGGGGACAATTTGGGGGTATTTGGGGGCTTTTTTGGGTTTTTTTGGAAGGGGGGGTGGGGTTGGGTTGGTAGGACAGAGGTTGAAGCCGTTGGGTTGGGTTGGGACGGGGTTGGGTTGGGTGTGGAATATTGGGTGGGGGACCTTGAGGGACATTTTGGGGAATTGTGTTGTTGGGGACAATTTGGGGTATTTGGGGTTTTTTGGGTTTTTTGGGGGGGTGGGGTGTGGGTTGGGGTTGGGTTTAGGACAGCAGGTGGAAGCCATTGGGTTGGGTTGGGGGCATTGGTTGGGTTGGGTGTGAAGGATGGGTTGGGGAATTTTGGGGGCTTTTGGGGAACCTAGTTGTTGGAGGCAATTTGGGGCATTTTGGGGGTTTTTGGGGGTTTTTTGGGGGATGGGGGGTGGGGGTTTGGGTTTTGGTAGGACGGGTAAGTGTTGGGTTGGGTTGGGGCATGGATTGGGTTGGGGTTGTGGAATATTGGGTGGGGGACATCTTGAGGGACTTTTGGGGACATTTGTTTTGGGGCTTTTGGGTTTTTGGGGGCTTTTTTGGGTTTTTTGGTGGGTGGGGGGTGGGGTTGGGTTGGTAGGACAGCAGGTCAACCTTGGGTTGGGTTGGGCTTGGTTGGGTGGGGCTGGGAGGTATTGGGTGGGGGACATCTTGAGGGACTTTGGGGACACTGAGTTTTGGAGGCAATTTTGGGGGTCATTTTGGTGTTTTTGGGGTTTTTTTGGGGGGGGGGTGGGGTTGGGTTGGTAGGACCGCAGGTAACCTTGGGTTGGCTTGGGACATTGTTGGGTTGGGTGCTGGAGGTATTGGGGTGGGGACGTTTTTGGGGCTTTGGGGCCAAGAGGTTTGGAGATATTTGGGGGCATTTTGGGCTTTTTGGGGTTTTTTTTGGGGTTTCCTGGGAGTGGAGATGGGTTGGTAGGACGCAGGTGAAGCCGTTGGGTTGGGTTGGGACGTGGGTTGGGTTGGGTGTTGGTGGTCTTGGGTGGGGGACATTTTGGGGACATTTTGGGGCCATAGAGTTGTTGGGTACATTTTGAGGTCATTTTGGGGCTTTTTTGGGTTTTTTGGAAGGGTGGGGAGTGCGGTTGGGTTGGTAGGACAGCAGGTGAAGCCATTGGGTTGGGTTGGGATATGGGTTGGGTTGGGTGTTGGTAGTTTTGGGTTGGGGACATCTTGGGACGTTTTGGGGACATCTGGAATTTGGGGGCCATGAGTGTTGGAGATGTCTTTTGGGGGTTTTGGCTTTTGGGTTTTTTGGGTTTCTTGGGTTGGTAGGTTTGGGTTTGTAGGACAGCAGGTGAAGCCGTTGGGTTGGGTTGGGTCATGGGTTGTGTTGGGTGTTGGAGGTATTGGGTTGGGGACATCTTGGGGACATTTTGGGGACATTTTGGGGCCGTGGAGGTGTTGGGGATATTTTGGGGGCATTTGGGGGCTTTTTGGGTTTTTTGGAAGGGTGGGGGTGGGGTTGGGTTGGTAGGACGGCAGGTCAAGACATTGGGTTGGGTTGGGTTTGGAGTTGGGTCGGGTGTTGGTAGTTTCAGGTTGGGAACATTTTGGGGACATTTTGGGGACATCTTGGGGCCATAGAAGTGTTGGGGATATTTTGGGGGCATTTTGGGGCTTTTTGGGTTTTTTGGGGGGGGGGTGGGGTTGGGTAGGACAGCAGGTGAAGCCGTTGGGTTGGGTTGGGACGTGGGTTGGGTTGGGTGTTGGAGGTATCGGGTGGGAAGATTTTGGGGACATTTTGGGGACATTTTGGGGCTGTGGAGGTGTTGGGTACATTTTGAGGTCATTTTGGGGGTTTTGGGGGTTTTTTGGAAGGGTGGGGGTGGGGGTGGGTTGGTAGGACAGCAGGTCAAGCCATTGGGTTGGGTTGGGTTTGGAATTGGGTTGTGGGATTGGTTGGTTTGGGTGGGAAACATTTTAGGGACACATGAGACTTGGGTATTTGGAGCTTTGGATCTTTTGGGTTCTTTTGGGTGGTGGGGTTGGGTTGGTAGGACAGCAGGTGAAGTCATTGGGTTGGGTCATGGGTTGGGTTGGGTGTTGGAGGTATTGGGTTGGGGACATATTGGGACATTTTGGGGACATCTCGGAAGAATTTGGGGCCATAGAGGTGTTGGAGATATTTTGGGGGCATTTTAGGGTTTTTTTGGGTTTTTTGGGAGTTTCTTGGGGGGTGGGTTTGGGTTTGTAGGACAGCAGGTGAAGCCGTTGGGTTGGGTTGGGACGTGGGTTGGGTTGGGTGTTGGAGGTCTTGGGTTGGGGACATCTTGGGGACATTTTGGGGACATTTTGGGGCCATGGAGGTGTTGGGGATATTTTGGGGTCATTTGGGGGCTTTTTTGGGGTTTTTTGGAAGGGTGGGGGTGGGGTTGGGTTGGTAGGACGGCAGGTCAACCCATTGGGTGGGGTTGGGTTTGGAGTTGGGTTGGGTGTTGGTAGTTTTGGGTTGGGAACATTTTGGGGACATTTTGGGGACATCTTGGGACCATAGAAGTGTTGGGGATATTTTGGGGGCATTTTGGGGCTTTTTGGGGTTTTTTGGAAGGGTGGGGGTGGGGTTGGGTTGGTAGGACAGCAGGTGAAGCCGTTGGGTTGGCTTGGGACATTGGTTGGGTTGGGTGTTGGAGGTATTGGGGTGGGAACATTTTGGGGCCATTTTGGGGACATCTTGGGGCCATAGAGGTGTTGGGGATATTTTGAGGTCATTTTGGTGCTTTTTGGGGTTTTTTGGAAGGGTGGGGGTGGGGTTGGGTTGGTAGGACAGCAGGTGAAGCCGTTGGGTTGGGCTGGGATATGGGTTGGGTTGGGTGTTGGAGATATTGGGTGGGGGACATCTTGAGGGACATTTTGGGGACATTGTGTTGTTGGGGACAATTTGGGGTCATTTGGGGGCTTTTTTGGGTTTTTTGGATGGGTGGGGTGTGGGGTTGGGTTGGTAGGACAGCAGGTGAAGCCATTGGGTTGGGTTGGGGCATTGGTTGGGTTGGGTGCTGGAGGTATTGGGTTGGGGACATCTTGAGGGACGTTTTGGGGACACTGAGTTGTTGGAGGCAATTTGGGGTCATTTTGGGGCTTTTTGGGGTTTTTTGGGGGATGGGGTGTGGGGTTGGGTTGGTAGGACAGCAGGTGAAGCCGTTTGGGTTGGTTGGGACATGGGTTGGGTTGGGTGTTGGAGGTATTGGGGTGGGGACGTTTTGGGGACATTTTGGGGCCATAGAGGTGTTGGAGATATTTTGGGGGCATTTTAGGGCTTTTTGGGTTTTTTTGGGGTTTCCTGGGAGTGGAGATGGGTTGGTAGGACAGCAGGTGAAGCCGTTGGGTTGGGTTGGGACGTGGGTTGGGTTGGGTGTTGGTGGTCTTGGGTTGGGGACATTTTGGGGACATTTTGGGGCCGTGGAGGTGTTGGGTACATTTTGAGGTCATTTGGGGGCTTTTTGGGGTTTTTTGGAAGGGTGGGGGTGGGGTTTGGGTGGTAGGGACGGCCAGGTCAAACCCTTGGGTTGGGTTTGGGTTTTGGAGTTGGGTTGGTGTTGGGTAGTTTTGGGTGGGAAACATTTTGGGACATTGGGACCTGAAGTGTTGGGATTTTGGGGGCATTTTTGGGGCTTTTTGGGGTTTTTGGAAGGGTGGGGGTGGGGTTGGGTTGGTAGGACAGCAGGTGAAGCGTTGGGTTGGCTTGGGACATGGTTTGGGGTTGGGGTGTTGGAGGTATTGGGGTGGGAACATTTTGGGGCCATTTTGGGGACATCTTGGGGCCATAGAGGTGTTGGGGATATTTTGAGGTCATTTTGGGGCTTTTTGGGGTTTTTTGGAAGGGTGGGGGTGGGGTTGGGTTGGTAGGACAGCAGGTGAAGCCGTTGGGTTGGGCTGGGATATGGGTTGGGTTGGGTGTTGGAGGTATTGGGTTGGGGACATTTTGGGGGCATTTTGGGGACACTGAGTTGTTGGAGGCAATTTGGGGTCATTTTGGTGCTTTTTGGGGTTTTTTGGGGGATGGGGTGTGGGGTTGGGTTGGTAGGACAGCAGGTGAAGCCGTTGGGTTGGCTTGGGACATTGGTTGGGTTGGGTGCTGGAGGTATTGGGTTAGGGACGTTTTGGGGACATTTTGGGGCCATAGAGGTGTTGGGGATATTTTGGGGGCATTTTTGGGGCTT
Source organism: Lophura nycthemera (assembly GCA_021292215.1). Classification (NCBI taxonomy): domain Eukaryota; kingdom Metazoa; phylum Chordata; class Aves; order Galliformes; family Phasianidae; genus Lophura; species Lophura nycthemera. The sequence goes on from JADANK010000645.1 coordinate 12,278, forward strand.
TTTTGGGGTTTTTTTGGGGGTTTTTTGGGGGGGGGGGGGGACCCAGGGAATTTTGGGTTTTGGGACATTTGGGGTTTTGGGGCTGGGGATTTTGGGGCCATTTTGGGGCATTTTGGGGCCGTGGGTGTTGGGGCTTTTTAGGTCTTTTGGGTTTTGGGTTTTTTGGAAGGGTGGGGGTGGGGTTTGGGGTTGGTGGACGCAGGTGAGCCATGGGTTGGGTTGGGATATGGGTTGGGTTGGGTGTTGGTAGTTTTGGGTTGGGGACATTTTGGGGACATTTTGGGGCCATAGAGGTATTGGGAACATTTTGAGGTCGTTTGGGGGCATTTGGGGCTTTTTGGGGTTTTTTGGGAGGGTGAGGGATGGGGTTGGGCTGGTAGGACAGCAGGTTAACCCGTTGGGTTGGGTTTGGTTGAGTGGTGGTAGTCGTGGGCTGGGGACATTTTTGGGATGTCTTGGGACGTTTTGGGGACGTTTGGGTCATTTTAGGGGAATTTAGGGCTGTTTTGTGAGATTTTGGGGCATTTTGGGTCCGTTTGGGGACATTGGGGAAGGGGATGGGGGGGTCGATAGGCTGCCAGGTCAACCCATTGGATTGGGTCGGGTTGGGGGGTGGTGGTCTTGGATGGGGACATCTTGGGATGTCTTGGGGACATTTGGGGGACATTTGGGACGTTTTGGGGGATTTGGGAGCATTTTAGGACAGTTTAGGGACAATTTGGGGTGGGGGGGGGTGGGGAATTGGGTTAATGGGGTGCTGGGTCAACCCATCGGGTTGGGTTGGGTGATGGTGGTCTTGGGCTGGGGACATTTGGGGACATTTGGGGGCATTTTGGGGGGACATTTTGGGGGTATTTTGGAGGGACGTTTTGGGGACATTTTGGGGGACATTTTGGGGTCGTAATGGTGACGTTGTTCCTGTCCCCACCCTCCCCAGGTTGACAAAGGCGTTGTGCCCCTGGCTGGCACCAACGGGGAGACCACCACCCAGGGTGAGAGACCCCCCAGTGTCACCCCCAGCCCCGTCGATGTCCCCAATGCCCCCCATTGCTGTCCCCAACCCCAAATTCCAGCTCCATCCCCCATTGCTGTCCCCATCCCCCACTGATGTCCCCAACCCCAAATTCCACCCCCATCCCCCATTGCTGTCCCCATGCCCCTCTGATGTCCCCAGTGCCCCCCATTGATGTCCCCCACCCCAAATTCCACCCCCATGTTCACGGATTCCCCAATTCCGCCCCACTGATGTTCCCCAACCCCCCAAAATTCCAGCTTCATCCCCCTTGTGGTCCCCGGTCCCCCCATTAATATCCCCCTCCCATGCCTCCCCTTGCGTCCCCCCAAACCAAAATTCCACCCCCCATCCCCCCTTTGCTTTCCCCCCATCCCCATTGTGTCCCCATCCCCATGATGGCCCCCCAACCCCCCAAATTCCCCCCCCCCGTCCCCATTTTGCTGGCCCCCTCCCCCACTGATGCCCCCCCCCCAAATTCCCCCCCCCCCCCATTTGGGCGTTCCCCTCCCCAGATGTCCCCATCCCCACGGTGCCCCCAGTTCCCCCCCCCAGGATGTTCCCCAACCCCAATTCCCAAACCCAAACCCCCAACCCCAGGTGTCCCCAACCCCAATCCCCCAACATTTCCCCATCCCCACCACTGGGGGTCCCCACCCCAATGGTTCCACTTCCCGTGGCCCCCCCCCCCTGCTGATGTCCCCCCAAACCCCCGCTGATGTCCCCAACCCCCAAATTCCCAACCTCCATCCCCATTGCTGTCCCCATCCCCATTGCCTGTCCCCATCCCCCTGATGGTCCCCAGGCCCCCCATGTCCCCCCCAATTAACCCCCCATGTCCCCAACCCACCAAATTTCCCTCCCCCATCCCCATTTCTGTTCCCCATCCCCCACTGATGTCCCCACCCCCAAATTCCCCCCAAAACCCCCTTTTCTGTCCCCATCCCCCACGATTGCCCCCAGGGCCCACCCCGATTCCCCCACCCCCCAAATTTCCCCCCATCCCCCTTTCTGGTCCCCCCCCCCCCCCCGGTCCCCTCCCCCAAATTCCCCCCCTCCCCATTGCTGTCCCCCTTCCCCACTGATTGTCCCCAACCCCAAAATTTCCCCCCCCATCCCCCATTGCTGTCCCCAATCCCCCTGATGTCCCCCAATAACCCCCCACTGATTTCCCCCCCCCCAAATTCCCCCCCCCTTCCCCATTGCTGTCCCCAATCCCCCCAATGAAATGTCCCCCATTGGCCCCCCACGATGTCCCCACCCCCAAATTCCCCCCCCCCATCCCCCTTGCTGGTCCCCATTTCCCCCATTAATATTTCCCCCTCCCCAGGCCCACCCATTGCTGTCCTCATACCCCACTTGATGTCCCCACCCCAAATTCCCCCCCCTCCCCCCCCCGGAGTCCCAGGGGTCCCCATTACTTCCCCCATCCCCCTCTGATGTCCCCAAATACCCCCCGGCCTGTGCCCCAACCCCCAAATTTCCACCCCCATTCCCCCATTGGCTGTCCCCATCCCCATTGCTTTTCCCCATCCCCCACTTATTGTCCCCAGTGCCCCCACGGATTTGTTTCCCCAAACCCCCACTGATGTTCCCCAGCCCCCAATTCCCCCCCATCCCCATTTCTGGTCCCCATCCCCCCCAATATGTCCCCCCCCCAAATTCCCCCCCCATCCCCATTGTGCCCCCCCCCCCCCCTGTGCCCCCCCAGTGCCCCCCCCGAGTCCCCCCCCCAAATTCCCCCCCACCCCATTTCTGTCCCCATTCCCCCGGGATTTCCCCGCCCCCAAATTCCCCCCCAATCCCCATTTGCTGTCCCCATCCCCCACTGATGCCCCAGCCCCCACGGATGTCCCCAAACCCCCACTGATGTCCCCTCCCCCAATTCCCCCCATCCCCATTGCTGTCCCCTCCCCCACTGATGCCCCCAGTGCCCCCCCCGATGTCTCCACCCCCAAATTCCCCCCCCATCCCATTTCTGTCCCCATTCCCCACTGATGTCCCCTCCCCCAAATTCCCCCCCATCCCCATTGCTGTCCCCATTCCCCACTGATGTCCCCAACCCCAAATTCCCCCCCCATCCCCATTGCTGTCCCCATCCCCCACTGATGCCCCGTGCCCCCCACTGGATGTCCCCACCCCCAAATTCCCCCCCATCCCCCCGTTTGCTGTCCCCATCCCCCATTAATATCCCCCTCCCCAATGCCCCCCATTGCTGTCCCCATCCCAATTGCTTTGCCCCATCCCCCACTGATGTCCCCATACCCCCCCCGATTGTCCCCACCCCAAATTCCCCCCCTCCCCATTGCCTGTCCCCATCCCCCCCACTGATGTCCCCAGCCCAAATTCCCCCCCCCATCCCCATTGCTGTCCCCATCCCCCTCTGATGTCCCCGCCCCCAAATTCCCCCCCATCCCCATTTCTGTCCCCATCCCCCCCACGATGTCCCCACCCCCCATTCCCCCCCCACCCCCATTCCCGTCCCCCCCCAAACCCACCCCTCCGCCTCCCCCCCCCCCCCCATCGGATCCCCCCCTCCCCGCTCTCCCCACCCCTCCTTAAACCCCCCTCCTCCCCCCTCCCCCCCCGCCCGGCCCCGATGTGAGCTCGTGCGTCCGTGTGTCCGCAGGGCTGGACGGACTGATGGAGCGCTGCGCTCAGTACAAGAAGGACGGGGCGGACTTCGCCAAGTGGCGCTGCGTGCTGAAGATTTCGGAGCACACCCCGTCCCGCCTGGCCATCATGGAGAATGCCAACGTCCTGGCACGCTATGCCAGCATCTGCCAGCAGGTCCGGGCTCCTCCTGGGTCACCAAACGGGGGGCTGGGGGGGGTTGGGTGGCACCTAGGGGGGGTTGGGTGGCATATAGAATAGGTTTGGTGACATTAGGAGGTGGGTTGGGTTTCCACCTAAAGGGGTGGGGGTTGGGGTGGCCCCCCTTAAGGGGGGTTTGGTGACCTTAAGATATTGGTGGCCCAATCTGGGGGGGTTGGGTGGCACCTAGGGGGTGTTGGTGGCACCGGAGGGGGGGGATGGGTGGCCAACCAAAGGGGGGTTGGGGTGGCACTAAGGGGGGTTGGGTGGCACCAAAGGAGGGTTTTTTTATAGTGGCCCCTAGGGGGGGGGTTGGGGGGCCCTAAGAGGGTTAGTGGCACCCCCTAAAGGGGGGGTTGGGTACCCAAGGAGGGTTTATGTTGGCACCTAAAGGGGGGTTGGGGGGGTGGCACCAAGGGGGTAATGTGGCACCTAAAAGGGGGGGTTGGGTGGCCCCCAAGGAAGGGTTTTTTGCACCTTGGGGTTTTTTGGGTTGGCCACCTAAAGGGTTTTATAGTGGCAACCCTAGGGGGGGTTTGGTGGCACCAAGGAGGGTTAGTGGCCCCTAAAAGGGGGGGTTGGGTGGCCCCCGGGGGTATAGGTGGCCACCTAAAAGGGGGGGGTTGGGGTGGCCACCAAGGAGGGTTATAGTGGCACCTAGGGGGGGGTTGGGTGGCACCTAAGGGGGGTTGGGTGGCACCTAGGAGGGGTTGGGGGGCACTTAGGGGGCGTTGGGTGGGGCACCTAAGGTGGGTTTTGAGTGGCATTTAAAGGCCGGTGGTTTTGGGTCGGCCCTAAGAGAGGTTGGGTTGGACCTTTGGTGGGTTGGGGTTGGCAATTTTAGGAAGATGGGTTTGGGTGGGAACCCCCCTAAGGGTGGGGGGTTGGGGTGGGGCCCAAAGGAGGGTTTTTAAAATTTAGTTGCCGCTTCGGGGGGGGGCCGGGAATTGGAACATTTAAGAAGGGTTTATAGGTTGGCCCTTTAAAGGGGGGGTTGGGGTGGCCCACCCCAAGGGGAAGGGGTTTAAAACTAGGTGGACAAAGGGGGGTTGGGGGTGGCATCTTAAGTTAGGTTGGGTGGCACCTTTAGGGGGGGGGGGTTTGTTGGGTTTGGCCCCTAGGGGGGAAGGTGGGTTGGCCAACCTAAGGGGGGGGGGTTGGGGTGGGAACCTAGGAGGGGGGTTTTGGGTTGGCCCACCTTAAAAAGGAGGTTTTTGGGTGACCTTTAAGGGGGTGGTTTGGGTTGGGAATCTAAAAGGGGGGTGGGGGGTGGCCTTAAGGTGGGTTTTGGTTTTCACACCCAAAGCGGGGTTTTAGTGGCCCTTAAGGGGGGTTGGGTTTTGGCATCCTTTGGGGGGGGGTTGGGTAAAGCACCTAAGGTTTGGGTTGGGGTTGGGGGCCCACCAAGGTGGGGGGTTTGAGTGGCAATTTTAGGGAGGCTTTTGGTTGGGTTTGGGCACCCCTTTTGGGGAGGGGGTTTTGGGGTTGGGTTTAAACCCTTAGGGGGGCGTGGTGGCACCCCTTAGGGGGGGGTTGGTGGCACCAAGGGTGGTTGAGTTTGGCATTTTTTGAGATTGGTTTGGGTGGCAACCTAAGGGGGGGTTGGGGTGGCACCAAAGGAGGGTATCAATAAGCCAACAAGGGGGTTGGGTGGCCCAAGGGGGTGGGTGGCACTAAAGGGTGTTAAGTGGCCCTAAGGGGGGCCTTGGGTTGGCCCTAAGGGGGGGGTTGGCACCTTAAGGGGGGTTGGGGGCACCTAAAGGGGGGTTGGGTGGCACCAAGGAGGGTATAATTGGCAACCTAGGGGGGTTTTGGGTGGGCACCTTAAGGGGTTTATTAAGGTGGCAAAAAACCCTAAAGGTGGGTTGGGTTAGCCACCAAGGAGGTTTATAGGTGGCAACCTAAAAGGGGGGTTGGGTGGCACCCAAGGGGGTATTAAGTGGCAACCCCTTAAAGGGGGGTTGGGTTGGCACCAAGGAGTGTTAGTTTGGGCACCCCTTAGGGGGGGTTGGGTGGCACCTAAGAGGGTATAGTGGCACCTAGGGGGGGTTGGGTGGCACCAAGGAGGGTATAGTGGCACCTAAGGGGGGGTTGGGTGGCACCAAGGAGGGGTTAAAATTGGACCTTAAGGGGGGGTTGGGGGGTGGGCCCAAGGGGAGGGGTTAGAAGGTTGGGCCACCTGGGGGGTTGGGTGGCACCTAAGGGGGGTTGGGTGGCACCTAGGAGGGGTTGGGTGGCACTTAGGGGGCGTTGGGTGGCACCTAAGGTGGGTTGAGTGGCATTTAGAGATGGTTGGGTGGCACCTAAGAGAGGTTGGGTGGCACCTAAGGTGGGTTGAGTGGCATTTAGAGATGGTTGGGTGGCACCTAGGGGGGGTTGGGTGGCACCAAGGAGGGTATAGTGACAGCTAGGGGGGGCTGGATGGCACCTAAGAGGGTATAGTGGCACCTAAAGGGGGGTTGGGTGGCACCAAGGAGGGTATAGTGGCACCTAAGGGGGGTTGGGTGGCATCTAGGGTAGGGTTGGGTGGCACCTAGGGGGGGTTGGGTGGCACCTAGGGGGAGTTGGGTGGCACCTAAGGGGGGTTGGGTGGCACCTAGGAGGGGTTGGGTGGCACCTAAGGGAGGTTTGGTGACATTTAAGGGTGGTTGGGTGGCATCTAAAGGGGGTTGGGTGGCATCTAAGGTGGGTTGGTCACACCAAAGAGGGTATAGTGGCACCTAAGGGGGGTTGGTTGGCATCTAGGGGGGGTTGGGTAGCACCTAAGGTGGGTTGGGTGGCACCTAAGGTGGGTTGAGTGGCATTTAGAGATGGTTGGGTGGCACCTAGGAGGGGTTGGGTGGTACCTAGGAGGAGTTGGGTGGCACCTAGGGGTGGTTGGGTGGCACCTAAGGTGGGTTGAGTGGCATTTAGAGATGGTTGGGTGGCACCTAAGGGGGGGTTGGGTGGCACCAAGGAGGGTATCATAGCAACTAAGGGGGGTTGGGTGGCACCTAAGGGGGGTTGGGTGGCATCTAAAGGGTGTATAGTGGCACCTAAGGGGGCTTGGGTGGCACCTAAGGGGGTTGGGGGTGGCACCTTAAGGGGGGTTGGGTGGCATCTAGGGTAGGTTTGGTGACATATAGAGGTGGTTGGGTTGGACCTGGGGGGGTTTTGGGTGGCACTTAGGGGGGGGTTGGGGTGGCCCTAAAGGGGGGGTTTTGGGGTGGGGTCTAGGGGTTAGGTTTTTGTGACACTTAGAGATGGTTGGGGGGGGCACCCCCTAAGGGGGGTTGGGTGGCACCTAAAGGTGGGGTTGGGGGTGGGGCTACAAAAGGGGGTGGGTTGGGGTGGCCCAACTAAGGGGGGTGGGTTTTGGCACCTGAGGGGTTTTGTGGCCATTTAAAGATGGTTTGGGTGGCCCAACCCTTTTTAAGGCCGGGGTTTGGGGTTGTATTTGGGGCCACCTAAAGGGGGGTTTGGGTGGCACCTAAGGGGGTTGGTCACAACCAAAAGAGGGTTTATAGGGGTGCCCCCTAAGGTGGGGGTTTGGTGTGGCACCTAAGGGGATTGGGTTGGGCAACCTTAGAGGGTTTGGGGTTGGCATATTAAAGGTTTGGTGGACATTAGAGGGTTGGGTGGGCACCTTAAGGGGGGTTGGATGGCACCCTAAAGTGGGGTTTGGGTGGCACCTTTAAGGGGGGTTGGGTTGGCACCAAAGGGGGGTTGGGGGCACCTAAAGGGGGGGGGTTGGGTGGCCATAAAGGGGGGTTGGGTTGGCAACCCTAAGGGGGGTTGGGGTGGCACCTGAAGGTTTGGGTTGGGTGGCACCTGGGGGAGTTGGGGTGGGCACCCTAAGGGGTGTTGGGAGGCACCTAGGAAAAGGTTGGGGTGGCACCTGGGGGGTTGGGGTGGCACCCAAGAGGGTTGGGTTGGAATCTCAGGGGGGGGATGGGTGGCATTCAAGGGGGTGTTTTGGGAAGGCACCTAGGAAAGGTTTGGGGGGCACCAAGAGAGGTTGGGGTGGCCTTAGAATGGTTTGGTGACATTAGGGTGGGTTGGGTGGAAACCCAAGGGGGGTTTGGGTGGGGCAAATAAGGGGGGGTTGGGTGGCCCTTTAAGGGGGGTTGGGGGCACCAAAAGGGGGGTTGGGTGGCACTTAAGGGGAGTTGGGTGGGCCCCTAAGGGGGTTTGGGGGCACTTAAGGGGGGGTTGGGGGTGGCACCTTAAAGGGTGGGTTGGGGTGGCCCCAACTTAAAGGGGGGTTTTGGGGGTGGCAACCCTAAGGGGGTTGGGTTGGGTGGCACCTAAGGGGGGTTGGGTGGCCCTGAGGGTGGGTTGGGTGGCACCTAAGGGGGAGTTGGGTGGCACCTAAGGGGTTTGGGAGGCCCTAAGAAGGGTTTGGGTGGCACCTAGGGGGAGTTGGGTTGGCAACCTAAAGGGTTTGGGGGCCCCTGGAGGTTGGTTTGGGTTGGGGGCACTTTGGGGGCGTTTGGCCTTTCCCTAAGGTGGGGTTTGAGTGGCATTTAGAGTGGTTGGGTGGCAACCTAAAAGGGGGTTGGGGTGAACATCTAAAGGGGGGTAATTTGTGGCACCCCTAAGGGGGGGTTGGGTTCACCTAGGGGGGTTGGGTGGCACCTAAAGGAGGTTTGGTGACTTTAGGGGTTGGGGGTGGCCCTAAGGGGGTTGGGTGGCCATTCAAAGGTTGGGTTGGTCAACCAAAGAGGGTATAGGGCACCTAAGGGGGTTGGGGGGCATCTAAGGGGGGCTTGGTTGGCCATCTAGGGGGGATTGGGTGGCCCCCTAAGGGGGGTTTGGGTGGATCTAAGGGGGGCTTGGTTGGCATCTAGGGGGGATTGGGTGGCACCTAAGGGGGGTTGGGTGGGCATCTTAGGGTTGGTTTGGTGACATTTACGGGTGGTTGGGTTGGCACCTAGGGGGGGGATTGGGGGGCACCTTAAGGGGGGTTGGGTGGCACCAAAGAGGGGGGTTTTATAGTTGGCCCTTAGGGGGGGGGTTGGGTGGGGGGGGCCCTAGGGAGGTTGGGTGGCATCTAGGGTAGGTTTAGTGACACTTAGAGAATGGTTGGGTGGCACCTAAAGGGGATTGGGTGGCACCAAAGAGGGTATAGTGGTACCTAGGGGGGGTTGGGTGGCACCTAAGGTGGTGGGGGTGGCATTCTAGGGTTAGGGTTTGGTGGACATTAGGGATGATTGGTGGCACTTAAGGGGGGTTGGGTGGCACCTAGGGGGAGTTGGGTGGCACCTAAGGTGGGTTGGGTGGCATCTAAGGTGGGTTGGTCACAACCAAAGGGGATAAGGGCAACCTAAGGGGGGGGGTTGGGGGCACCTAAAAGGGGGTTTGGGTGGCACCAGGGGTGTTTTGGGGCCCTTAGAGGTGGTTGTTGGACTAAGTTGGGGTTTGGGTGGCACCTAGGGGGTGTTGGTGGCGCCTGAAGGGGGGCTGGTGGTACTTAGAGCTGGTTTGGTGGCACCTGGGGGGGGTTGATGGCACTTAGAGGTGGTTTGGTGGCACCTAAGTGGGATTTGGTGGCACCTAAGGGGGGTTGTGTGGCACGTAGGGGGGGGTTGGTGGCACCTAAGTGGGGTTTGGTGTCACGTAGAAGTGGATTGGTGGCACCTAAGGAGGATTGGGTGGCACTTAGAGTTGGTTTGGTGGCACCTAGGAGGGATTGGTGGCACTTAGTGGTGATCAGGTGGCACCTAGGGAGGGGTTGGTGGCACCTGAAGAAGGGCTGGTGGCATTTAGAGGTGGGATGGTGGCACCTAAGAGGAGTTTGGTGGCACCTAAGAGTGGGTTGGGTGGCACATAGGTGGGTTTGGTGGCACGTAGAAGTGGGTTGGTGGCACCTGAGGAGGATTAGGTGGCAATTAGAGGTGGTTTGGTGGCACCTAGAAGGGATTGGTGGCACTTAGTGGTGACCAGGTGGCACCTAAGGGGGGGTTTGGTGGCACCTAAGGCAGATTAGGTGACATTTAGGGGTGGGTTGGTGGCACCTAAGGGGGGTTGGGTGGCACTTAGAGGTGGGTTGGTGGCACCTGAGGGGGATTTGGTGGCACCTAAGTGGGGTTTGGTGGCACCTAGGGGTGTTTTGGTGGCACTTAGAGGTGATTGTTGGCACCTAGGGGGGGTTTGGTGGCACCTCCATATCTCAGTGTCCCCTCCCCTTGTCCCCAGTGTCACTTCTGGGTGTCCTGTGGGCTTTGGTGGCACCTGGAGGTGGCTTGGTGGCATTTAGAGGTGCTTTGGTGGCACCTAAGGGGGGGTTTGGTGGCACTTAGAGGTGATCTGGTGGCACCTGGGGGGATTGGGGCAATTAGAAGGGGGTTTGGTGGCACCGGGGGGGGTTGGGGCACTTTGGAGGTGTCTTGGTGGCACCCTGGGGGGGTTTGGTGGGAATTTAGAGGTTAACTGGTGGCCACCTTGGGGAGGGGTTGGTGGAACTTAAGAGGTGCTTGGTGGCAACCTGGGGGGGGGGGGTTGGGGGCCAATTAGAGGTGATCTTGGGCACCTGGGGGGGGTTGGTGGCACTTAGAGGTGCTTTGGTGGCACCTGGGGTGGTTTGGTGGCATTTAGAGGTGATCTGGTGGCACCTGGAGGTGGCTTGGTGGCACTTAGAGGTGATCTGGTGGCACCTGGGGGGGATTGGTGGCATTTAGAGGTGATCTGGTGGCACCTGGGGGGGTTGGTGGCACTTAGAGGTGCTTTGGTGGCACCTGGGGTGGTTTGGTGGCATTTAGAGGTGATCTGGTGGCACCTGGAGGTGGCTTGGTGGCACTTAGAGGTGATCTGGTGGCACCTGGGGTGGTTTGGTGGCATTTAGAGGTGATCTGGTGGCACCTGGAGGTGGCTTGGTGGCATTTAGAGGTGATCTGGTGGCACCTGGGGGGGGTTGGTGGCACTTAGAGGGCTTTTGGGTGTCACCTTAAGGGGGGGTTTGGTGGCACTTTAAGGGATCTGGTGGCAACCCGGGGGGGGGCCCCGAAATGGGGGTTGGGGGGGGGGCCTTGGGGGGTTGGTGGCACCTGGGGGGGTTGGTGGCACTTAGAGGTGATCTGGTGGCACCTGGGAGGGGTTTGGTTTCCAAACTTGAGGGTTGGCTTTGGTTGGCACCTGGGGGGGGGGTTTGGGGGCATTTAGAAGTGATCTGGTGGCATCTGGGGTGGGGTTGGTGGCACTTAGAGGTGCTTTGGTGGCACCTGGGGGGGGTTGGTGGCACTTAGAGGTGCTTTTGGTGGGCAACTGGGGGGGGTTGGGGCATTTGGGTTGATTCTGGGGACCAAACCCTGGGGGGGGGTTGGTGACATCTGGGGGGGTTTGGTGACATCCGGGGGGGTTGGTGGCACCTGGAGGTGCTTTGGTGTCCCCCGGTGTCCCCTCCCCCTGCCTGATGTCCCCACGTCCCCCCCCCAGAACGGAATTGTCCCCATCGTGGAACCCGAGATCCTTCCAGATGGTGACCACGACCTCAAGCGCTGCCAGTATGTCACCGAGAAGGTGGGTGGCGTCCCCAAATGTCCCCAAAATGTCCCCAAATGTCCCCGACATCTCCACACCTTCACTGTGTCCCCAGCGTCCCCAAAACGTCCCCAACATCTCCGGATCTTTTCTGTGACCCCAAAATGTCCCCAACGTCTTCAGATCTTCGCCCTGTCCCCAAAATGTCCCCAGCGTGACCCCAAATGTCCCCACGCGTTCCCAAAGGTCCCCAAAATGTCCCCATGTGTCCCCAAAATGTCCCCATGTGTTCTCAAATGTCCCTAAACGTCCCCAAACATCTCCAGAAGTCCTCAAAATGTCCCCAAAACATCCCCAAAACGTCCCTAAAATGTCCATGCATGTCCCCACATGTCCCCAAATGTTTGCAAATGTCCCCAAAACGTCCCCAAAATGTCCCCACATGACCCCAAAACGTCCCCAAATGTCCCCAAAATGTCCCCAAAAAAAAGGTCCCCAAAATTAAAAAAATTCCCCCAAAATTGTCCCCCAAATGTCCCCAAAAATGTCCCCAAAAGTCCCCAAAATGTCCCCACATGACCCCAAAACGTCCCCAAACATCCCGAAATGTCTGCAAATGTCCCTAAAATGTCCCCAAACTTCCACCAATGTCCCAAAAATGTCCCCAAGGTGACCCCAAATGTCCTCACGCGTCCCCAAGACGTCCCCAAAGGTCCCCGAAATGTCCCCATGTGTCCCCAAAATGTCCCCATGTGTTCTCAAATGTCCCTAAACGTCCCCAGACATCCCCAAAACGTCCCCAAAACGTCCCTAAAATGTCCATGCATGTCCCCACGTGTCCCCAAATGTATGCAGATGTCCCCAAAACGTCCCCAAAACGTCCCCAGACTTCCAACAATGTCCCCAAACATCCCCAAAATGTCACCAGAATGTGTCCACGTGCCCCCCAAACGTCCCCAGATTTCCCCAAATGTCCCCAAAATGTCCCCAGGGTGACCCCAAATGTCCCCAAATGTCCCCAAATGTCCCCAATTGTCCCCAACATCTGCACACCTCCACTGTGTCCCCAGCGTCCCCAAAACGTCCCCAACATCTCCGGATCTTTTCTGTGACCCCAAAATGTCCCCAACGTCTTCAGATCTTCGCCCTGTCCCCAAAATGTCCCCAGGGTGACCCCAAATGTCCCCACACATCCCCAAAGGTCCCCAAAATGTCCCCATGTGTCCCCAAAATGTCCCCATGTGTTCTCAAATGTCCCTAAACGTCCCCAAACATCTCCAGAAGTCCCCAAAATGTCCCCAAAACGTCCCCAAAACATCCCTAAAATGTCCATGCATGTCCCCACGTGTCCCCAAATGTTTGCAAATGTCCCCAAAACGTCCCCAAAATGTCCTCACATGACCCCAAAACGTCCCCAAATGTCCCCAAAATGTCCCCAAAACGTCCCCACATGACCCCAAAACGTCCTCAAATGTCCTGAAATGTTTGCAAATGTCCCCAAAACGTCCCCAAAGTTCCCCCAATGTCCCCCAAACGTCCCCAAAACATCCCCAAAACGTCTCCACATGACCCCAAAATGGCCCCAAACGTCCCCAAATGTCCCCAAATGCCCCAAAGCCCCAAAAGTTCCCCTGCCCCAAACATCCCCTTTGTCCCAAAATTCCCATGCCCCCCAAATTCCCCAATTT